>CANYLF010571997.1:0-11660 GCA_948193215.1 Bocquillonia castaneifolia | reverse complement strand
CCATTCATCTTCACTTTTAGCTTTTGAGTGAGAGGATGTTGCAACATTTCCTTCTGTTCTCATGTATCGACAGTCTCGAGCAAAATGGCCTATTTTGCCACAGTTGTAACATTGGTTGTTCTTGCATTATTGTGACTTGTCCTCTATGTGATAATGGTTGTGGTGAGCCCCCCCCTTGTTGGCAACTCCTTCCATGTTGTCGTTTCTACCAATTGTCCTGTTTCGGCTTTGCTCCGCTTTTTAATCCTGCAGTCTTTGGATCCTTACCCCTTTTATTGCTAAAAAAGGCTTTCTCTTCTTCTTTTATGGAGGCTTTAGACATCTGCTTATTCAACACCTCTTGATTGGCAAGCACATTTTCTAGCTCATTCAAAGTTGGTTCTTTTGACCATCCACGGATTGCAGTGATAAAAGCATTGAACTCAGGATGTAACCCATGGACTATAATTCGTCTCATTATAGTTTCAGTAATTTGATTTTGTGGATCCAATTTTGAAATTTCTTGACATAAAAATTTCACTTTAGTGAAAAATTGACTTATTGTCATATCGTGTTGCGAGATCGACAATAACTCATTCTCGAGTTGGAATTTGGCATCATTTATCCGTGCAAATAATCCAGCAAGATTATCCCACGCCTACTTCTGTGTCTTCACATCCTTAATGCATTGTAATAGATCGTCCTCCACCGATATGGACAAAGCATACAGTGCTTTTCCAGCTTTGACTTTCCACCTCTTTTGGTCCTCCTCATCTGTTAGAAATGTTGTTTCACTTCCCCCAACGATCTCCCAGAGATCTTAACCGAGCAAATAAAATTACATTCTAGTACACCACGTACTATAATTATTATTATTTAGTTTTTCAAGAGTACTAACCGAAGTAGACGTATCCGCCATAATAACTTGGCTATAAACCTTTTAATTAACCAAAAAGGTTTGGTCCCAGACCAATAAATTTCACAGTCCTAAACTGTATACCTGCAGCACCCCGACGTATCGCGATCTTCGATTACGAGCTCTTAAAAAACTGGAAATCGGTCTCTTTCAGAACAAAAGATCCTTTTCTGATGTGGAAGATCAGACTGTGCTGCAACTACAGAGCATACTCAAAAATCCTGCTCTGATACCACTTGTAGGAAAATTAAGAAATTAGGAGGACTTAATTGAGTAAATGAAACTTTATTTATACTAAATTGGACTTGATACAAGAATGAGGACTCAATTTATCTCACAATTTTCACTCCCTCACGCCACTCACACTAACACTGCACACACTCACTTTATATATTTGACACTTAATTGTTTATTGCACTCTCAATTTTCTTGTACATCTACAAATGATGGCCAAAGGCCATATATATAGTAGTTTAAAGTCGGTGATAATTATAATTTTTAATACTTTCTACATTATTAGAACTAAATCTAGAGACTAATAAGAAGGTCTAGATTATTCTAAAATATAATATACTGGCAACTTGCAGAGTAGTCGGTGCATTTCTCACATGACATTAATACATGCATTTGATAATTAAATTCCCAATTACACATTTAGATTACAAATTTAAAAAGAAATCTTCAAAGTATCTAAAGTACAAGTACTACAGCATTTTTTAATTCCAAATTTCAAATTAAAAATATAAATGAAAATAAAATAGTTTTAGGTTTGCTCTGTTTGGCCTCCCTACTAGGAACACAAAATTGAATGCTAAAAAATAAAAATACAAAAAAATATTGATTTTAGTCAATAGCCCCATAAATTTAAAAACCAACAACTGATGATACCTTTACCCAAGTAGAATGATATAGTGTCATTATCAATAATTTGGAAGGATTATGGATTATAAATTATAGTACTTTTGTCCCCATTAAGTAGCAGAGCACAATTCCTTAGCATATCCACCTTCCAAACTTTTCAGTTTATCCACTAGTGGTTACCAGAACCTCTCTTTGTCATTTTGAGGCAGAATCTGCTGTGGCCACCATCCATTTTTTAATTGAAAACCTAATGATCAATCCCACCATCTACTTTTGTATATTCATTACACTCACATAAACACCCCAAACTTGGATTCCTACATGCATTTAAAAAAAAAATTAAATATCATACTGCTCTATGATTTTAGTGAATTATTATGAGTATTAAGAAATTAATATTTTTTGAGCTTAATTATCTGTCTTAGAATATTAGTTCAGTAATAAATTTTATTAAAATTCAAAGTTATTTCTATAATTCATATTTCTTCAGTTTCATGATAATAGATATTTTTTTTTAGTATCTTAAAATAATAGATATTTTTAAGATATAAATAAATAAAATTTAAACTATCTTTATTTATTATATTAAAATTTTTATTATGAATCAAATATATTTAACTCATAAATATTAATATTTTAAATTTTAAGGGCACATTTTAAAAAATTAATAATTTTATTTTAACAAGTTTATTAATTCATGTGTTTTGTTCTAAAAAAAATCCATTATGATATCCAACTAAGTATAATATATGTATGGAGTTATGGCTTAGGAGTATAAAATCTTAACTTAACATGAATACGAACATTAGGACCATCAAATTCAATCTTGATTTGTGCCGTATAACATTATTGTTAATAAAAACACTAATTACATTGAAAAAAATTTACTAATAAGTCTAATATAAAAGCAAATGCAAATTAGGTGTTTGTGATTGGTAGTAGGTGATCCATATCTACCAGTCAATACTCAAAAGTCATATACTCCGTAATAGATAAGCAGGACAGTTTGGTACAACATTTAATGCGTGGCAAACTCTCTTTCTATGTTTCTCATTATTTATGTTTTACACCCATAAAGTCTTACTTTGTCATCAATCAGGCCCTTAAAATACAAGGCGAAAATAGGTAATAAACCAAAAGTTCAAGGGCGAAAGTGAAAACACGGGCCCCACAATGTATCAATGTTTAAAAGTCTTTGTAATAGTACACCAACGGCACACTTAATACAGCCACTGTAAAAAGCTACCATCTTCTTCACCTTCTGAGACCCGGACCCGTATCATTAATTTGGGTCGAAGTAATTATGCTCGGGGACTTCTGTTTCTTCCCCTGTTTTGATAATCAGACCTCTGAAGAAAACGAACCCGACCGTGACCCGGTCCTGCTGATCTCCGGAATTGGAGGGTCCATTCTCCATTCAAAGAAGAAGAATTCCCGGTTTGACATTCGGGTTTGGGTACGAATTCTCTTGGCTGATTATGAGTTCAAGAAGAGAATTTGGTCTTTATATAATCCCAAAACAGGTATTTCTCTAATGGGTTTTTTTTTTCAGTGCATTAACTTATGATTGTGGTGTTTAGTTGTTATGTGTTATAAATGCGAGTGTGCATGTATCAGGTATCTGCTTATGCATGTTTCTTATTTTCCTTTAATGGTATTTAGTTAGGCTTATTATATAAATTTAGTAAAGTGCAAAAGTAGACCAAAAGTTTGATTTTTTAGACTGTTGCTGCTGCTGATTGTAATCTGCAAAAGCTAGTAATTTTGTTTTCAAAGTTCTAGTCTTTATGAATTTGCCAGATGTTTTGAACTGCCAAATAGAAGTAGAAGTGGCTGATTTTGGGTTTGTGATGATTCTTAATTTGAATTTTCATTTCCCAGTTATGATTCTTTTCAGTTTACTATCTTCTGAAGTAGAATTTAGGGACAGTCTTCTTGGCATTGAATTGTGTGCTAGAGAGCAGAATCTATTCAAGTCTAATTTAAACTCCGTATTTTGGTGGGTGTGATAATCTTGTGATTGTATTTAATTTTTAACTTATTGTCAGTAGTGTCTGTTTTTCAGGCTCCTTATGCTTTTTTAGTAATTTTCTCTTTTAAGTATAGTCCTTTGAAATCTCTCCATTTTTGTTTTATTTATTTATGTTTCCCCTTAGGTTACACAGAAGCATTGGATGAAGGCACTGAACTTGTGGTCCCTGATGATGATTATGGACTGTATGCAATTGACATTTTGGATCCATCCTTGGTAAGATTTAATAATATTAACCATAATTGTTCAGAACTTTGCAATTGGTTAAATTGTTGTTTGTTACTTAAAGCTTATGCCTTTGATGGGTCGAATTATCCTTATCAGTTTTGTTACCACATGCTCAAGACTGGATTTTTTCTTTCTATTTTATGTTTCTGATATTGTATTCCTTTGTTTTGCAGTTTGTTAAATTAATACATTTGACAGAAGTATATCATTTTCATGATATGATTGATATGCTTGTAAAATGCGGATATAAGAAGGGAACCACGATGTTCGGATATGGCTATGATTTTCGGCAAAGCAATAGGTAATTTTCTGCTTATGTTTTTATTTCCTGTTTGATTTCCCGATGAAACTTTTACCCATGTTTACATAAACATCACTATGTCTGTCTACTATTGAAGGTTCCTCAATCTACCATTTTATCCCTAGTCAATCACAGGACCTTAAGTATCATCTATTGTTTGGCAGAATTGACAAATTAATGGAAGGTCTTAAAGCAAAGCTGGAAACTGCTTATGAAGCCTCTGGGCATAGAAAAGTTAATATAATATCGCATTCTATGGGGGGACTGTTGGTGTCATGTTTCATGTCACTTCATGCAGATGTACGCATTTTTTTTTCTTGGCAACTGAAACATCATCAAATTTTCACCTAACACCATGTATTCAAACGATAATTTCATTTGTCATAAAGGGCATGAACATGATCTCATCTTGGTTGTTTTCAGGTGTTTGCTAAGTTTGTAAACAAGTGGATCTGCATTGCATGTCCTTTCCAAGGTACTGGAGATTCAATCATGTTTCTGTGATTGGAGAAGTTGCATTCAAAAAGGATAATCATTGCCTGAAATATATATCCTGTCGTTAACTTCTGATGTTTGAGAAGCATTCTTAGTTGTTCATAAGATCTTGTCCTTTTCTTTAGTGATACATTTTTCCAACTTCTTTCTGTATCCTTTCTTTTATCCCTCCCCTGTCAATCACTTATTAAATCAAGCTTGAGTTTCAATTATATATGTTAACAGGTGCACCTGGATGCATCAATGATTCCCTGTTAACGGGGTTGCAATTTGTTGAAGGCTTTGAGAGCTACTTTTTTGTATCTAGGTGGACAATGCACCAGCTGGTAATTTCTCTTGTTCGAATACTTGGCTGATTATATATATTGCTGGTGATATTATCGAGATGATATTTGGTAAACTTTCAAATGATGTGCATGAATATGTTTTTCCTTCTGAATATAGCTGGTTGAGTGCCCATCAATCTATGAAATGTTGCCAAATCCTGATTTCAAGTGGGAAAGTGAACCGCTAATTCAAGTTTGGAGGAAGCAATTAGATAATGGGGAAACTTCCGTCAAGTTGGAGTCTTATGGCCCGCGAGACAGTACCACTCTCTTTCAAGAAGCATTGAGGAACAACAAGGTACCACTTTTGGACTGAAATCTCATGTTAGTTCTTGCACATGTTTACAGGTTAGTGTAAACAAAAAATCGGAAGGAAATGGAAAAGAAAACCTGAGGTAAATGGGAAAGAAAAAAAATTAAAGGAAAAGAAACAATTTATGCTTGTGATCTGCATTATTGCTTTTACATTGTTGTCAAATTTGATCTGTAGTTTGTATTTTTCATTAGAAGTTACCGCCTAAATGGTGTATACTTAAATCATTCGTTGCAGCTAAATTATGATGGAGATACATTTTCGCTACCCTTCAACTTTGACATCCTCAAATGGGCTCTTGGTACTCATCAGATGCTCAATAATGCACAACTGCCAAAAGGAGTTTCTTTCTATAACATTTTTGGGATATCAAATGACACGCCATTTGATGTTCGGTATGTATGAGAATCTATTTGTGGATGATTTGAATTAATGGTTAGTTAGTAGAAGAAAATGGTCTGCATCTGCATCATATGTGGACATCTATATGGTTTCTGATAATGAAGTGTGTGCTGGACTGAAGTGATTGGAATAGAAGAATTTGGAGAGCACCACTTATTTTGCCGTGTTCAAATGGAATTTGCAAAGTGGCTATACTTCTTGCATGCATTTGCAAAATTCCAAACTTGACCAAAAGCTCAGATTTCAAATCAAACTATGGTTTGAAACTCGACCTGGGTTCTACAGTGGGTGGATTTATAAAATTCTTCTCCCTCAAAAGGACATGAGAAAACCAACACTTGACGTGGTTATGGCAGGAGCTGACATTTAATTTATCAGAATAGGATGTCACTCGTATAATTCATAATTTTTATCCTGTTATTCTACAATGGTAACGTGCCATAATATTTTTTATATGAAATATATTTTTTGTTCGAAATTTATCTGATCTTAATATTTAATGCAGATATGGTACAGAGACATCTCCAATTGAGGATTTGTCTGAAGTCTGTCATACCTTGGTAAGTGGTTGATTTACCTATGATCACATGAATCATATTGCTGTTAAGACATCCTTCATAAGATCATACGCTACTCCTGATTTCCAACTATACAATGGCTCATTATATCCTATTGGAAATGTTGTTAATTAATCTTGTTGGTTCTTCTGCTTTTACTGCCGTCTTTCATGCAGAACTTGCAGTTTTTTACTTGTTTTGTTTATGACTGGTTTTTTTTCCTCCTTATATATATGTTATATATCAGCCTCAATATTCTTACGTGGATGGAGATGGGACTGTTCCTGCAGAATCAGCTAAGGTGTTTCCTCTGACTATTCATTTAAATTTTTATGCTCCACTTAGAAGATATGCAAGCATGGTCCTCTGATAGTATCGGAATTGTCTTTGGCTGTTAATTATTTGATATTTGAATGTTCGAAACTGAAAAGAGAAGGGACATATTGTACAAAACCAATGATGTACCAAACTAGAAGATAATTACGTAACTCAGATGAGAGAGAATTTTGATATGCTATATCAATATAATCTACAACAGTCTTAAATACAGCAGCAATAATTCAACTTTACAATATAGCTATCTCTGCAATATCAATATGCAATGGCAATGTTGCAACCTTGATCCGGATATCAGCTCTGACTCTGATCTACCTTGAAACATGTCACTTTAATTTTACTCACCAATACAATCATGATCTTTCTATTGCACAGGCGGATGGATTCGAGGCAGTTGAGAGAGTGGGGATTGCAGCAAGTCACCGTGGTCTGCTACGAGACAAGACGGTATTTTCACTTATTAAAAAATGGTTAGGAGTGGAGCAGAAGCAAACTAAGCAATCAAAGACGTCCAGAGTAATGGATGCTTCTTTGATTTCGCAAGTCGAGGTATGAATCTGCTACTGGCACGGAACATGTATGTATTACAGCATGGAAACTGGGAACAGAAAAGGGGGTTATAAAAAGTTATGGACTCTCCATACAAACATTTCAATTTGCAATAATGATGTTGATTATTTCTCTGTAAAAAGATCTCACATTGTTAATGTTTGGCAAAATTTAATTTGTTGATCGTATGCATATAAAAGTCGCTAGATTGATGATGATGTGAGGCAATTTAACACAAAAACATACGATTTGATCTTCTATATATATTTAATTTAACCATAACAGATCCAAAATCTGTATAAAATAAACAACTGGTCCAAAATAACCCCTAATCTCAAATTGTAAGGTCAGCCGGTTCAATATTTTAGCAAGACGATTATGTCGAAGTAAATTAAATTACCTCTGAAAAGCATTCCCCGATTTACCGATAGGAAGTTACAGGGCATGAAAGCATGAATTCACAAGGTCTATATAATGATTGTAACTTACCTAACAGTTTGGCCCAACAAAGAACAAAACTTGCAACTAATTAAGGAGCTGGCCGATTGAGCAAATTTTGATTTTAAGATGCCTTCTGCTCTCTGTCATTTCTAAGTTTATAGGAAAAAAAAAATGCTTTCTCTATCCTAAAAGAATAATTGAAACATTAATTTCTAGTTTTTTTTTTTAATTCTAAAATAGTTCTTATTTCATAAAGTTGGCATATTATATAGTTCGAGATTAGAGATTTCTTAATTTACCCTTTTTAGAATTGATACTATTATGAGAATATTACTTACATTGTGAAAAATCTCTGTTTTTTTTTTTACAAGATATGAATATAAAGGAAAATAAAAAGCTAGAAACAAATCAATTTTTCTAATTACGACTGTATCTTTTAAACTATATGTAAAAGTAAAAGACATTCCAAGTTTTTCCAGGCAGAGAGAGTATGAAATATAAGATCAATCAAAAGTTTTCAAACATTATGAGAGCTTAAGCTGCTTAATTAAGTGACCAAAAGATAGACTATATATGCAAAAAGATGTTTTGCAAAGTTGCTTGATCCTTTGTTTAACAGTTAATTTGATGAAGCCAGAGAGGGAACGGTAAATAAATAAATTAAAAAAATAGATAAATAGCATGTGGCTTTTGGTCGGTGATTTTTTGAATGTACTTAATAGCATTAATCCTTGGATTTAATTAATAGCTTATAAGCAGGGTTAAATTCACTTAAAGCTACACGTGTGCAAGTAGCCCTATACCATACAAAACAATTTACGTTAGTTGTGGTTGCCTAAAACAATATAGTAATCATGATTATTTTATGTTTAGTAGAGGCGTGCTAATTAAGGCAGGTAATTGTATAACAACAACAACAACAACAATAATAATAGTAATAATCACAAAAAAATATTTAATTATATTGAAACAATTTTATAGTATGTAAATTATTTTTTTCTAAATTTTAAAAAAAATAGTAATAATTATATATATACATATAAAAATTAGAAGTTAATTTATTATAAAATTTTCAAATCATTATTTTTATATGTTAAAAGTCCCATTTACAGTACATGCCTTACACTTTACCATAGTAAAAAGAAAATGTTGAGCCACCCCTGATTCAGGCCCTGGGTGGAAGAAAACTATCGTAGCTCACAAGCAAAAATGTGCAGATATTATAGGTCAAAATATATTATCTTATATATAGACATGATAAAGAGAAATTAAGGGATATAGGCACTTATATATATGCATGCATGTTGAGTGAAGATCATCTTAGGGTATGGGACTGATAATTATATGAGACACTTAAAAAATTCAAGACCAGAATTTAAGGAATTAATAGTTTGGTTTTTCTTTTCTTTTTTTTTTTACTATATATATATATATATATGGTTTTGAAACATAAGCGAGTAGAGTAAATAGCAAATCCAAGTCAAAAAAGTTTGAATCCCAAACGGGGTTGAGGTTGTAATTAATAAGTTGTAACCATATTTACTTAGGACCCGTTTGGTTCACGGAATGGAATGAAATAGCTATTCCTAGAAAGTAATTATACAAAAAATAAAATAGATATTTCATAAAAAATTGATATTTTTGTATTTAGTTCATCTCATGAGATTTAATTCTACAATTTCATGGAATACTAATTCTTTACAATGTGTAAAGAATAGCTATATATTCCTAGTGCCATGGAATAGCTATTCTATTCTATTCCATGAACTAAACGTCAGCTTAGGGTTTTGAGCTTAATGAAGAAATTAAGAAAAAAAAAAATACTCCTAGTACACTATATACTGAATATAAGAAAGAAGTTGAAGAAAGAGACAAGAATGAGCATTCCTAGAACTTGTTAGCTTATGAGAAGACGCAACGTTCAGATATATGAGACAATTAATCACAGACGCATGAGCCTTCCACTATTTTAATCCTACAAAATTGCACCAATAAAGCCAAATTTTCTTTCTCTATTTTGACTTGACTTTATATATATATGTTTTTATGTCATTTAATAACCTATAAAAAAAAGTTCAATCAAGTGTAACAAAATTTAATATTATTACATCAGAACACCCATATCAACCCTATGAAATCTTCAAAAGAAAAAAATTAAACGGACCGATAAAGAATATATTTGCGAAAGGAAGGAAAGTCCCAAGATCAGTAAGTATAGTAACACAAATGAAAGACAAGGCATGGGAAGAAA
Source organism: Bocquillonia castaneifolia (assembly GCA_948193215.1). Lineage (NCBI taxonomy): Eukaryota > Viridiplantae > Streptophyta > Magnoliopsida > Malpighiales > Euphorbiaceae > Bocquillonia > Bocquillonia castaneifolia. Next base: position 1,673 of record CANYLF010571997.1, on the reverse strand, counting down.
TGAAAGCATGGGGTTAGATTGGCCCCTTTCCATCTTTAATAAAGTTCACTTTTCTTGGAAATATATATCCCTTCTTTTCCTTTGAGCAAGAAAAAGAGAGACGAAGGTTTGTAGTATGCTAATTATATAATAATGCATGGATAAGGGTGAAATGCAAGCAGCAAGCAGCAGAAAGATAAAAGAAAGAAGAAGAGGTTTGTTGGGTTTGAATGGATAGAAAAATAATACAATTCAATTTAAGTAATTTATAACAGTTCAATATACATTTAACATATGTAATTTATAACAATCGATATACTATAATTTATTACAATTCAATATATATAGTATATGAAAGAGAATAGAACAAATGAAATTATCAAAAAAAAAAAAAAAACAAATGTGGTAAAGTGTGATTTATAACAATTCAACATAATTCAATATACTATAATTTATAACAATTCAATATATATAGTATATGTTATTCAAGATATATATATTTATATATATATAGTATATGAAAGAGAATAGAACAAATGAAGTAAAATGTAATCTAATTATAATAATTCAACATACATTTGACATATAGTATTGTATATAATATACATTTGACAAATAATACAGTAGAATCTCCGTATAGGAATATTCTGTATAGTAATAAATTCGATATAAGAATAAAATATCTCGATCCCAATTTGAACCAGTTATAAATAAGAATAACCTCCATATTATAACTACTAAAATTTACCGAATTACCGATCAAAAATTTGGTCAGTAAAATGTATTTTTTGGTCGGTAATCAATTTACTGACAAAAAATATTGGTCGTTATTTTTCTCGTTGGTAAATTATTTACCGACCAAAAAATAAAATGGTTGGTAAATTACCGATCATTTTCTGACCAAAATAATTAAAATTACCAACCATTTCCCGATCAAAATAAAATGGTTGGTAATTTTTTCAGATTTTTTTTAAAAATAATTAAAATTATTTTTAAAAAACAAAAAAAAATAATTTTAATAAATTAAACTATTTAATTAACTTTAATACTCCTCAACCCATTTTAATTACATCTTTAAACCTCATTATTTGATCAAATTACCCTACTTCCCAAGCGGTCACCCATCTTAGGAGTGCCCTAGGCTGAGCAAGCTTAACTTTGGAGTTCCTCCAATTTGGCTTCTATTTATGCTGTTGATGATATCTGTTATATGTTTAATCAAAATATATTTATTATATAAACATAAAATTAGACTTAACAAAAAAATTGATAATTATAATCACAGTTATAATTACAATTATAATTACAATTGATTATAAACATAATTATTGTGTATAATTATAATTCATGTATATACGATTAATATCATAATTTAAGATACTTATTTACAATCAATTAAGTATATATATCTAAAAAAACCTTTATTTATAAAAATAGTTTATAATTGTTAATTATACATATAATTAAAAAAGATATTATTATTATTACTAATTATATTTAATTAAAAAATAATCAATAATTACATATTTCATTAGTAATTACGTAAATATATTTACTCATTAATTATAAATTTTATACTTATATATAATATCATATGATTAATTAATAATTACAGATAATTATTAATTAATAACTATATAATTAATAAACATATAACTTTATTAATCACTAATTATATAATTAATAAAAATATA
>CANYLF010571983.1:0-16188 GCA_948193215.1 Bocquillonia castaneifolia | reverse complement strand
TAATGGATACTTGTTCTTCACAGTAACTTGATTCAAACACCTGTAATCAATACACAAACGCATACTACCATCTTTTTTCTTTACAAACAATACAGGTACTCCCCAAGGTGATATACTTGGTCGTAAAACCCCTTATCAAGTAATTCTTCTAATTGCTTTTTCAACTCTTTCAATTCAGCCTGTGCCATTCTATATGGTGCTATGGAAATAGGTGCTACACAAGGAATAGTCTCAATTTCAAAATCAATTTCTCTCTGTGGTGGCAATCTAGGTAGCTCCTCTGGAAACACGTCAGAAAATTCTCTAACTACAGGCACATATGTTACTCCCGGACTAATCTTAGTAGTATTAGTCACATATGACAAATATGTATCACATCCATCTCTAATTAAATGTAAGGCAGTTACAACCGATATTAAACAATTAGGCACTGTTTTTCTCTCACCCACTATCACTGTCTTCATTTGTCCGTCAATTTCCATTATCACTTCTTTAGATTTGCAATCAACAATTGCGTGATTACGAGATAACCAATCAATTCCCAAAATGACATCAAATTCTCTGAGATTTATTATCACTAAATCCACAAATAAAGAAATGCCATCTACTACAATTAGACAAGCTTTCATAACTGTGTTTACTATGATAACACCACTAGCAGGTATAGATACACAAATGTCATACCCCAATGGTTCTATTTTACCATGAATACACAATGCAAAGTCATGTGAAATGAATGAACATGTAAAACCTGGATCAATCAACACATATGCATTAAGACCACAGACAGAAAATGTACCAATCACAACTTCTGGTGTAGAAGGTGCTTCTTGTCTAGTCACATCATAGACTCTAGCTTGAGGTAATGGCTATCCAATGTGTCCAGCCTGAGTTACTGAAGTAGTTCCTCCTCCTCTACCACCTTGTCCTCTACCTCTCCCTGCAGTTGCTTGTGACACATTATATATCACCAACACTACTTTAACCTACAACTTGATAAGTACCGATAGTCCTTCTACCCATAGTACAATCTCTGGCATAATTTCCCACCTTTCCACATTGGAAACAAACAACCAGTCTTGGTCCCTAACATTCACCAGTATGTGTTCATCCGCACCTATTGCAAATCGGAATAAATCCTCTACTAAATGATTGGGATACATTTTGCCTATTTATTGGTACACCATTCGTTCCTAAAGATATAGACACCATACCCCTTGACTTGCTAATTCCCTTTCCTCCATAACTGCCCCTGTGAGACCCTGATCCTTTAAAAGAAAAATGAGCACTCAGGTTAAATGAAGACCTAAAACTACCCACCGTTTTCTTTTCTTATTCTCCATCTCTCCTTTCTAACTACATATTCTCTCAGCCCTCACAGCAGCTTCTAATAATGCACTATAAGTAGGAGGTTAGACTATTAGTTTCTCTCGAATTTCTAATCTCAAACCCCTTTCAAACCGATTTCTCTTAAGTTCATCTATTGTTACCTCTTCTGGTGCATATTTTGAAAGCCTGGTAAATTATCGTTCATAATCAGCTATAGATAAATCATTTTGTTTTAACTCTAGGAACTCAACCTTCTCTATCCCGATGGACATGTGGCATATATTTGTTAGTGAATTCCTTCTAGAAATCATCCCAAGTCATGGTTAAAGGTTTATTTTTGCTTCTAGAAACTGTTTCCCACCAATCCATGGCATCTCTCTCAAACATAGACACAATATATTTTACCCTTTGTTCTGGAGCTAATGGATGGTCAAATCTATCCAGTATCTTTTCTATGTTCCTCAACCACTCTTTTACTTTCATTAGATCTGTAGTTCCTGCAAATTCTTTAGCCCCTTGGTCCCTAATTTCCTTAAAATTTTTGTCCACTGCTGGCTCAGATCGGGGATGTATTTGGGGTTGAACAGGTATTTGTTGTTGTGTCCATTTGTTTAATGCATCTATAAATTGATGCAATACAGGATTTGTCTCTCCTTGTGGATGTGGATTCACATGTGGTTGTTCATTTTCATTATGTAAAGATGCATGTTCATGACCTTGGACAGACTCATGTGATGGTACTGGGCTAGTGGAATGCTCATCATGTCCTTCCATCCTACATGAATTAACAAACTTTGTCAAATTTATAACATGTGCACACATGTATGCATTTATTTACTAATATATATTTTTTGTACTCTTAAGATATTATTATTTTTATTCCCCAAAAAGGTCTAATCCCTGCTCTGATACCAATAAAATGTGACACCCTCTATATCCAATATTTTCTTTATTTCATAATATAATGTATATTAATATGTCAAACCCCTGCATATAATTTATTTTACAATAACAGAAATATACTTCCACATAAAAAAAAATTTGATGTGGAAATATATTTTCGTTATTGTAAAATAAATTATATGCAAGGTTTTAATGTATTAATATACATTATATTGTGAAATAAAGAAAATATTGGATATAGAGGGTGTCACATTGTGTGCATATTTGTGTTGTTTTATTCCCTTGCTTGGGTTGTGTATTTGTGAGGTATAGGATCTCTTATGAAAATTTTAAGTGTTAGCCTTTGAAACACTTGGGTTTCTAAAGAGAGAAACACCTTGGATTGAGAAGGGTTAAGTATGAACCATTGAAACACTTGTAAAATATTTAATGTTAGCCTAAAAACACTTGTATTGATAAAATTGTTAGTGGAAAATCTCAATGGTGATTAGGGAGTTGACATAGGGTTAATTAATACCCGAACTACTATCATTATTTGTGTGTTCTCTCTTTCTAACTCTCTTGTTTTAAAGAAGAAATTTTATTTACCCAACCAATTCTCCCCTCATCTTGGTTGCCTAGAAATTTCAATTGCTATCAGAGCGTGTGCTCATTTTTATGCTTAGTTGCTTGAGTTAAAGATCCACTAATGGCATCCGAGGGTTCTTTTAACTCTTTGAAACCTCAAAGAGTTAAAAGAACCCTTAGATCTCAAGTCCAAGTAAGGTTTCAAAGGTCTCCTTCCATCAAGTTTGGCCTTAACTTTAAAAGGGCATCCACCTCAATCTCAAGTCCAAGCATTGTGTTTGTGAAATCCTCTACTCATCAAACCTCTAGCATTAACTTGGATGTTTTAGAGTTGAGACTTCTAAACCTCCTCCAAAATTCAAACTGCATACTCATTGACAAAGGTTCAATGTGACTTTCAATTCTAAATCTTGCCTCGTATCAAATCTAATGGAGAATAAGGTGGTTTTTAGAAGAGAAAGAGTTTATAATGTCTATGTAATTAACTTATAGAACCTTGTCAACCAAGATGTGAAATACTTAATGTCAATTAACAATGGCTTTTAGTTATGGCATAGAAGGCTAGAACATGCTAGCATGGAACTCCTAGGGGTTCTATGCAAAAATGATCTAGTTATTGGACTACCTAAGGTCAAGTTCTCCAAGGACAAAGTTTGTGGACCTTATCAAGTGGGAAAGAAAACTAGGTCTTTTTTAACTCAAAAAGAATATTAGTACCTTTAGACCCTTACATAGATTTGTTTGGGCCTATTAGAGTTGCTAGCTTAAATAGAATGAATTATGCTTTTATGATTGTTGATGACTACACTAGATATACTTGGGTATGTTTCTTAGCTCATAATAATGATGCATTTTAAGCTTTCAAAAGTATTTCCAAAAAGGTTCAAAATGAAAAAGATTTTTATATTTCAATCATTTAAAGTGATGATAGTAAAGAATTTAAAAATAAACATTTCAAAACCTTTTGTGTTGAACTTAGTATTTCACATCAATTCTCTGCACGCAACTAAGTCAAGAGTTGAGAGCTTTGAGACTGTCTTCTTCTTCTTCTTCCCATCTTAAGGCAAGAAATGTATTGCATGTTATGAACAATACTTAATCTCTACACATCTTATTAAAATAAATAAGTTCTAAATAGTTCTTGAATTGTTGTTGCTTTGAGATTCTTTCTTGGGTCAAAATAAGAGGGACGTCATCTTTAGTAAGTATCTTCAAGGTTAAAGAAGGTCTCTATGCATTAAGTCTGTATGTTTCAAGCTAGAGGTTTCACATTTGGACCTAATAGATGGTTTACACCAGTTGCTTTATCAAGTGTTGATCAATCACTTTCAACTTCAAGTGATTTAAGTGTTGTTAAATAGTTAAGAAGAAACCCGCAAGTTCTCTATGTCTTTATATGTGTGGTATACATATGTTTGTAGTAATGTGAATATAACTTATGATCCTTATTGAATAGTATGATATGATTATGGGTTCAAAGGCGAAGTTACGTTAGGCCAATGCTGGGCAATTGACCACCTTTAGTTACTTGTTTTCTTAAATTAATGTTACTTTTTTTAGTACTAAGTTATTATTTGTCTTCTTTTCAAATATTGCCCACTTTATCTTTTGATTTGTACTAATTATTTTCTTTCAAAAAATATAAGTATTGTTGTAGAATTTTTTTTAAAAATCTAATTTAGAGCTTGAAACAATAGATTGATCAATTTTTAGTTTGGTTGGTTTAACCGGTCATATTTAATTCTTTTAGAAAATAGATAAAAACAAAAAAAATTACAAAAAAATGTATCAAAAAATTTAGAAACTTTTATATTTTTCTTTTCAATTTAATAATTTTAGACTAAATTTGTAACAATTTTTTAATAATTGCTAAAAAAAACTAAATGAGATGGCTTGATTTAAATGAGTTTAAATCAATTTTAATAAGTTTTTAAACTAAATTAATTACAATTGTGGTATTTCTGATATGACTTACCAATTGAATTTGATTTTTAAAATCATTAATTGTTGCTATACTTATAAATTGGGTTAATTGCAAAAAAAATACATGACCTTTAGTGTGTTTTACAATTTAATCACGTCTTTTTAATTTTGAAAAATATATACACCACCTTTCATATTTTTGAAATTCGATACAAAGTCCAGACCTTCGATGAATTTTAATCAGATGAATACCATGTGTGAAACACATTGTTTCTCCATAAAACTAACTCTATAGGTATGAAACGCATCGTTTTATCTCTTATTTTCTTTTAAAAAGAAGAAAAGAAAACCTAATTTTGGCTCTTAGCTCACTTTTACCATAATTTGAACCCAATATCTGTGGAAAATTGTAGCTCTTAGCTTTCTATTTTTTTTTATTAATATGTAAACCCCAAAATTTGTTAAAAATTGCATCTCTCAGTTCTCTCTCTTTGAACTTTTCCTTTACACTTTTCTCTTCTTTTGATACTCTATTTTTTTGTTGAAAATCAAATTGATGAAGCCCTATTTGTACTAGAAGCCAGCTTGTGATGTTCTTCTTTTACACTCTGTTTGGGAGTTTTAGAAGAATAAGATAAGAAAGGATATTAATTAATCCTAAAGAAAAGAAATGAGAGGAGAGGAAATGCTAAATGATATCGCATGTTTGGAAGTTTTGAAGGAAAAAAAGGATGATGATAAATAATGGTAAAATAGTAATATTTAAGAAATATTTTTAGTACAAAAAGAGAGATAACTCTTATTATCTCAATTTGAGGGAATAAGAAAATGGGTGTAGAAGCGATAAGTTATCACTTCTTATGCTTTCTATTTTAAAAAACAAAACTAAAAAATAAGGGATGTGGATATCCCTCTCAATTATCATTTCCTATCTTTTGTTATCCCTCAAACCAAACAAAGCGTTAGGTTCTAAGAAGAAAAATCTTGTTGGGCATTCTACTACTAGTACTTCTATGTTTCGTGCAGGTTATATTGGAGAGGCAGATGTGTTTCAGACCACGCTGCCTTTGTTGAGGATGCCTGCTTATAGCCTCTTGGCTGTGAAATTGATGATTGCAACACTAGTGGATTCTCTCGGAGGAGATCCATCAAGAAGTTGTGGAAGAACTCTTAGAAATGAAATTGGTAAGAAAATTGAAAAGTTGCAAGAATCACAACTACAAGAATAACTCAACCACTTCCAGTTCCTAATTTGAGATTTGAGAAAAAGAGTGGTTTTCGACGACATAAAAAGATGAACGAAGCATATGGGGTGACAGAGATGAGAAAACTTTCCAACATGGTGCAATTTGGGGTTCCTGAACAGAGTTCTTTAGGTGATGAACTCGGCTATGAATCTTGAAGAACATAAACCATTGCAATTAATTTAAACAGAAAGATTGACATTAAGAAGTAAGAAGGTTAGGATTATGGTGAGAAGAAGGTTAGGTTTCAAAGAAGAAGGAGATAAAGATGGTGAAAATGGCTTTAAACTTATAAAACGGTGCGTTCTTATGTGTAGAGTGCATTTTAAGTGTGGGATTACAAAACAGTGCATTTCATACATGGCATTCATCTGATTGCCACATTAGATAAAATTCATCGGAGGTCTAGACCATGTATCGAATTGAAAAAAAAAATGAAAGGTGGTTTATATATTTGCCAAAATTAAAAAGACGTGATTAAATTACAAAATATGTTAAAGGCCATGTATTTTTTTTTTGCAATTAATCCCTTGTAAATTTTGACCATCTTTAATAAATTTTCTAGATTGGCCCCTAATTATGAAATTTGAAAATTTACACCACCCGATTCTAATAAGATTAGGACCACGTTCATTGCCCTTAGAGTATCTCCAATGCATATGGCATTTTTTTATGCTAAATTTAGCATAAAAAATAGTGAAATGTTATATTTGAAATGAAATTTTATTTTTAGCTCCAATGCAAAATGCTAAAATAGTTGTATAATTAATTATTGTAGTGATTACCTTAATTAACTCACACATTGCTATGAGTGGAAAAATTGAAATACAAAGTAAAAATAGAAAGAAACGGAAAATACATTAAAAAAAGAAAGAAGAAATATGAATAAAAGGAAATATTGAGCCAAAACAATAAATACAATCAAATTAATAATGGTAAATATGTTTTTTTTTTCTTTTTGATAAGTGGTATGAATTTTATTAAATACTAGCTAAGTAAATAGCACTATACAAGAAATCGCCTTGGGTTTGATCACCTTGAAGGATGACCCTGTTTTAGTATTTCCAAACTTTCCAAGCAAGAAGAAGGCACAAAGATGTCCAAAAAACCTTCTGAGGCTAAACAGTGAATAATTATTAAATATTAAAATTTGACATTTACTATAATTTACCAAACTTGACACTAAATATAATATACATAGAATTTGATACAATTTATAACATTACATTGAAGTCAAATTTTAAGACTTAATGTCAAAATTATAGTATTAACACCTTTTTTTGGCATTCCACTGGGATCTCTTACAACAAAAATTTCTTTCATCTATAAATCTATTTCATCTGTACATGATCTTGACCGAAGGTGGTTTGAAGGTTATGATAAGGTAATTTTATTATCTTTTAGTAAGGTTTAATAATAGTTTCACAAATATTTCCACCTTTAATTGTTTTTTGTATTGAATTTTTTAAATTTAAGTTTCGCTAAAAAATATTTGTGCTACTAATTAAAAGGGAATCATTTTATTGATGGACTGGACCCCGAGCTTGATAATTAGTAATGATATTAATAATAAAATAACTAATATATAACCACAATATTTTTTTGATAAGTACCACGATATTAAAAATATCATTATAAAAGTTTTAATTTCTTACAACGGTTTTAAAAGTCATTATAGATTATTACTAAAAATTATTTTTAATAACAATATTTTTATAATTATTTTGAAAAAACTATATTTAAATACGATATAAAAAATCATTGCAAAATATGTATTTTTTATAAAGATTTTTATTAGTTTTTGCAAATTTACTAAAAGACATTTTTCTTGTAGTGACTTTTAGCTCTAAATTCAATGATAATGTTCATAGTACTTTCTAATTTTATTATTTAATTTTTTTACTTTCAACCATATTTAGTTCCAACTTCAACATAAGTTAAGCTTTCATCTAGCTTTTAATTTCCAATTTAAACCAATTTACTTCAAACATTTGGTATGGTTTTTGGTACAGTTTTGAGATACTTTTATAGTAACTTTAAATTCTATGCGACACGGAAACTCTCCCTTATTATCGTTTCTACGTTTTGAAAATTTTCTGTGTCTAAAATTTTTGGAAACTGGCAAAAAACATTTCAGGACCATTTCCAAAATTTTAAAAAAGTTCCAATTTCACTTCCCTGATTTTCAAAAAAATTAGGAAACTCATTTCCTAAAAAATTAAGTTTTTTTTTTAAAAAAAAATCCTAATCCTAATTATATGAGTTTTAAAAAACTAAATCTAATTATATATGATTATTTTTTCAAATTGATTTTTAACTTTTAAAATAAATATTTTATTCTTTATTGGATTATATTTATTTTTGTGTAGTTTTATGATATGTTTGATTTATTATCTTCTATGTTAGGTTTATGATAGATTTAATTATTTTATTTTTGTTAGTTTAAATATATATATATATATATATATATATATATATATAATTTAACATTTTATATATGAATTAATATTTTTTGAGGGGCAATTAATATATATTTAATATCTTAATTTGTATGAATTTTTAATAAAAAAGTAGTAATTTTATATAAAATTTCATTATAATAATATTTTATATAAATGAGTGTGTGCATACACAAATATGAAAAATTAAAATTTATAAAATTATCTCTATGCGTTTCCTCTACATTTCATATCCTATATTTTTTAGAAATTCAGTTTCTTCGTGTCGTTTCATGTCCTCGTTTCCGTTTCTGTGCTACATAGTTTAAACACATTATTTCTTGATATTAATCAGATCATTAAATTACAAACATTCTCTCTAATACGCTGATCAAAGTGTGATATGTGTGGATTGTTAAAAAAGAAAATTACCACCAGATACTAAACTGTTTAACGGGCGAAAATTTACTGATTACAGTTATCATCAAATTAATGTAAAAGAAGTTAAATAAAATCAATATCGGATGGGAAGGATGAACATAGATTAGAAATTCTCATGTGTCATTATGATTAGGCATTAATGTGATGTTGTAATATCCAGAAAATGACATCCACTTCAGACCCAAATCTTTTGCTATTTTGTTTTGGTAGAAGAAACTCGAAAGCCGGCAATGAATGTGCCGATGTGATTATTGAAATTGCAAATGGAATTGACCCTTAAGTGGACTCAGTGCCCAATATCCATCATTCTATGGAAAATGAGTGTCAACCTCATTGGTACGTTTATAATTGAGTTTCATAAATTTGAAATCCTCTCTTCGGTGAAATGAAATTGTGTTGTTTTTTTTTTTTTTTTGCTCTTCAGACTTCACATTGTCTCTGCTTTACACATAAATTATTTAATTTTATTATAATTATTAAAATTGAATTTATATTAGTATATCCAATAAAAAATTTTAAAAATACATTTATAAATAAATATTTTTAAAAAGATCTTCAGAAAATATAAATAATTTAAGTTATTTATTAGTTGATGTTTAAACAAAACAATTAAAAAATAAAATTAGTACTATAAAAATTATAATAGATGATATATGTTTAATGTGCTTTCCGCAATTATTTTTATGTTATTTCTAAAAAATAAATTTGAAAAATAATATTAATTTCTAATAGGTTATATAATTAAATTTTTATTCAGCATACCTTTTAAAATACCTTACAATTAAATTTTTAATATTAAGTGTACTAATGAATACAATGTTATTTATCTACACAATTTTCAATAAAATCATTTGATTAAATTTGTACTAATTAATTATTCAATGTATATAATCTTATTTATTTATTTATATTACTTATATATAATAGTTTTAATTAAAAATAAAATATTTAAAAAATTAAAAAATTACAAATTATAAAAATAAAATGACAGCATAAAAACCTTTGCACAAAATTTATTATATAAAATATATTTTTGTTCTCCATGCCCATCTTGGTGCAAAAAATGCTTAAGAGCTTCATTATTAATTTTTTTATGGAGAGGTAATGGTAACTCTAGAGGCCTTTCGCAATATTTCTTGGAAGGAGATTTGTGGGTATTAATCACTAATGTACCCGAACTTTACCATATATTCATTTTGGTACCTAAACTTCAATTTATATCACTTTGATACCAAAAGTTTTATTTTTATTTCATTTTGGTACCAACTTCAATTTTTCATGAAAATTAGCCAACATGGAAGCCAATAATTGCTACAATATTCCTCCAACAATTCCGAAAACTCCAAAAATTTTTAAAAATATCTGATTTCTTCATGAATTTAAGATGATGATACTTAAAAAAAAACTTATGTCCTTTATTAACATCTATAACTAGAGTTTTCAAAGGTTTTAAAGTAATTGTTAAAGGTTTTCTAATGTTATCAAGGTTTATGGAGTGTTTAATTGAATAATATATCAATTGTGGGTTGTCTTATCATCTAATTTTCATCAGAAAAGTGAGTTGGTACCTTGGTCCGTAATAAAAATAAATGTTTAGGTATCAAAATGAAATAAATCAAAAGTTTAGGTACCAAAATGGTATAAATTAAAGTTTTGGTACTAAATTGAAATATATGGTAAAGTTCAGGTACCATTTGGGCTAAATACCCGAGATTTGTACTAGTAGAGATTTTGGTGGCTTGGTATTAGTTCTTTTCATGTGGCTAATCAAAGTTTTCTTCTTAAGTGGCTTTGGAAGTTAAAAAATTGTCTGCTTCCGCCTCAGGTATGCACTCTTTGATTGACTTCATCAACATTGATACTAAGATTTGTTCTTTCGTTTGGAATAAGTGTATCTATCGGATGTGTTACAAGGACGAAATTGTTTTCAATTTTTTTCAAGCTAACATCTCTATGCAGTTGGGTAATGGGCAAAAAGCTTCCTTCTAACATGATTCTTGGCTTTCTTGTGGCCCATTGATGCATGTTTACCCCAATATTTACAGCTTTGATAGAGAAAAAAAAATGCAACGGTGGCAGCCGAGGCTGTAGGGTGTTGATTAGTGCAGTCTCAGCATCGCTAGAGGATTGTTGAGCTGCAATGCTTCCAAGATCTGTTACAGTAGCTCCAAGCTCGGGATCCTCAGTTATCCCCCTCCTTCGATGATGTGTGCTTATGAAACAACAGTAGGAAAGGTTTTATAGCCTCTTCTCTTAAATATTATTATTCTCTGCAAGGAGTAGTAAAAAATCAGCATTTTCAGTTGATATAGGCAACCTTAGTTCCTCCAAGTGTTGCTCATTTTTCTTGGATGGCTTGTCATGGCAAGGTTTCTTCTCCTCACTTTCTTGCTAGTAGAGGCATTGTTGATAATCCTTTGTGCCTGGCATGCCTAAATGGAGATGAGACTATCGATCACATTCTTTTACATTGCTCACGAGCATGGTCTATGTGGATTTGGTTCTTTCGACAACTTGAAGTCATTTTTATTATGCCAATGCCAATGTCGGTTTCAAGCTTCTTGATATATTAGCATTCTCTCTTTGCTTCCTCTACTTATGCCAATCTTTGGGATTCTATTTAGTTCATCCTTGTTTAGGAGATATGGCAGAAGAGGAACAAGCAAATTTTTTTAGGGGATTCATTCTAATTTGGATGGCACTCTTTTGAAACGCATCTCTCAACAGGTATATAAATAATCCTTTCCTTTACTATGTGCTTTTACCATAATTAATAATCAGAGTAATTGGCGGGCTTCCTTTCAAGTTTTACAATTTAGGAATAAGTAGTTAGATTGTCAATAACTAAACAGGTATATAAATTGATATATACTTCTTTCTGGTTTAGCCCCATGACCAAAATATTAAAATTAATTTTTTAATTAATAAGAAAATTAATTCTTTTTTTGAGCCATATAAGAAAATCAATTCGAATCTATTCCTTCACGAGTCATGTACTTTGTTTTTTTGCACTATTTTTTTGAACAGTTGTTTTTTTCCACTTGATTGGTGGTAGACGGACTAAATTGGGACATTAGTGCAGCAGCTCGGTGACTCAAATTTGACATTTTCTTTTACCTTGACGATTTTTTGTGGTCGCGTTCTTTACAAACTTCTAAATTCCCAAAGACTTTTATTGAAATAATTAAATAATTTTGATTTTAGAAAGAAGAAAATTATAGTAAGGTCCAAAATCTACGACACAGAGTAGGGCCACATTAGACTTCGTAACACAAAATTGGCCCTACGGAAATCTAGAACCGAGACTGATTTTGGATTTTTATTTCTCGTTGAGTGCAAGATATTAGGCAATATATACGATGGTAGTTGGTAGTTTTCAACACTATACATGATAATATTATATTATATTATATTTTATTTTTAAATAATTTTATCCAATTTTCCTTCCACATTAATCAAAAGCCCAAAACACCACCGACCAACTTCTCCTTTTTCTTATCATTTGAAAATAAAATAAAATAATTTCTCTTTTTCTTTCATTATCGTCTCTTTTTCTTCTCCTTTTTCTTTTGTTTATTTTTTTAAAAGTCTTATCTCCCATAATATACGTACCAAAGAATACAAAACAATTGCCCCACTTTCACATAGACATTGACTCGTAATGTCCCACTCTTTGAAACGTGTGTGACTCATATTTCTTAAGCATATTGAAACTCATTTACTAATTACTTGTAGTAGTGTGTATAGAAACACGGTGAAATTCTTACATATCATGGTCATATATCTTATCATAAACCCGACCAATAACAAACTGGCATATACCCATAACTTTCTAATTAAGTCAGTTTAAATAAAGATAATATAAGAAAATTTCTTATCACTTATATGCATTAGATATTAATATCTCCACAAATAAATAATTAATAGATATAAGAGAAAAAAATTACCTAAAATGTTCCTATTTGAGCGGCCTCACTATGAGAGTTAATGTAAAAAAATAAACGAAGAAGAATTGGCACAAAATCCAAATTTGTAAATGCACATTCCACTTATTATTTCCCTTGTTGCAAACGTAGCTTTCATGGAAACCTTGAAGCTAAATCTTTTGCCCATAAATCTCGCCAATTTGGTCGTGCAGACAGATGCCTGTATTTGTCTCCACATATTTCTCTTTCTACAAGTGGATGGTCCACTTCCATCTATGCATTTTTGATGGACCATTTTCATTTGTAATACTCAATTTTGCTTATATTTTAATTTTCGTTTACAATTAGGAAGAAGAGGAATTAATTTTACCCTGATGGGTTCCAGAATTTTTTATTTGATCAAAACCCAGTTTGATTTTGTTAATAAAGTTGCTCTACATGATTTCTTTTATGAGAATATCTGCAGGCCTATTACTTGTTTTTGGAGCTTTTTCTGCGGCTACACTTTATATCTGTTTGGATTATTTTTCAGGTATATATATATGTATATGTTTTTAATGCTTCTTTTGTTTTTAAATATATGTTTTGATGGTTTAATTATGATCACTGGATGTTTCATTTTTCTGGCAGATTTCAACAATCTAAAACTATTGACAATTACGAATCGAATTCCAATGAAGTTAATAATGGAGAAGACGATAATCAAATTGGTTCAAGTTGTTGTCCGGATTCAAATATCGATCAAAGAAATGGAGAAAGAGAGAATTCTCTTGTCACAAATAGGTATGAGTTTTCGTCTAGTAAAGGTGTGTTTGGATTGATGGAAGAACCAAGGAAAATGAATTTAATTGTGCACGAGTCGTTTATTGATTCAAATAGTATTGATAAAATTATCAGTAATCCAATTTTTGATAATGGAGGAGATTGTACAGAAGAAGAAGAGGCATTCTATGATGTTGGATCAGATGCAGAGGAAGAAGAAAATGCAGAGAAAAGTAGTGTGATAGAGGAAGAGCAAGAAATGAGTTATAAATTGGAAGAATTGGTTTCAAATGATAGAATTACTTCCGATGAGGGAATTGGAAATCAGGAGTTTGATGCAGAAGAATCAGAAAATAGCTCCGGCGACGGCGAGATTGATGATTCAGACCAAAGTTTTGATCATTTGCTCTCTAAATGTCAGAGTTTTGGTGGTGATGAAGAGGATGCTTCAAATGACGAGTTATCTTTAAGGAAAGATGAACTTTCAGGTAATGCAACAGGCAGAGAAGTAAGTGATGAAGAAGAAAGTGTAGCTTGCTTTGAGGTTGAAAAGGAGGAAGATATTAGAGAAGCAAAGCCAAATTTCAATGAAGTTGTATCAATGGAAGATCATTCAACTGAGGATGAGGAATACATAGAAATACAACCAGAGAAACAGAAAAACAATTCAATTCTATTTTCTAGAGAAGATTCAAGCAATGTTGTTGTTGAGCAGCAAGAAAAGGAAGGCTTTGATTTTGAAAGATGTGAAGAAAATAGATTCAAAGATGAAAAATCATCCTCAAATGATGATACAGATTACAACATGTTTGAGCACCAGGACATAATAGAACAGCTGAAAATGGAGCTGAAACTTGCAAGAACAGGGGGCCTTCCAACAATCCTTGAAGAATCAGAATCTGAAGAATTGGAAACTCCAAAGCCATTGCAAGAAAATCTAAAGCCAATGAAAATTGACCAAAACAAATTTGAGCATAAAGATGATGATGTTCTTGATGGGATTCAAAAGGTTTACAAGAGCTACTTAGACAGAATGAGAAAATTGGACATCTTGAACTTCCAGACAATGCATGCTCTTGGTAGGTCAACTAACTATCTAATTAAAATTTAATTTAATTTTTTCTCATCTATGGTTTAATAATATTATATTTTAAGATTACTTAAATCCATTCTATTCTTAGTAACAATCCAACTCAATCAATACTAAATTGGGGGGCAAAATCTCAGTATGCCATAATATAAATGGAATCTACCTGATCAAACAGCATCATTTTTCCTCTCTTATGATAAAAAAAAAAAAAATCTATTATGAGAACAATAATGTGTGGTGCTTCTTTATCATCTTTATTCTCATTATTTTTTTTTCATCATTAATGTCCTTTTAAAATTGCCAACATATATTCCACTCATGAAATTCTTGATGCTGTTATTAGTTGAACGTCCATTTCTTTATTTATGTTGCTAGAAAGCCCCACCTAATTTTTTACACGTACGTGCACTTTAATTAGATTTTATTTTCTTTTGTAAAAAAGCAACTTCTAAAAGAAAGCAATAAGAACAGAAAATTGCGCATGTATAAATCATGTTCCTTTTCTTTCCACTAAAAAGCTTTATTTATGTTGCAACTTTAGGCTTACTTCAGATGAAAGACACGGTCCAATTTCAGGCAGCTCGAAAATCGTCGGCGGCGGTGGCAATAACATCTATCATTTCTCAAAACTTATGGTTATGCAAAGGGAGTGCTGTAGTTGATCCATTGAAGAAGGTCATTGCAGATATGAATGGAATTTTTGAGACCATTTATATTGGACAGCTTTGCCTTTCTTGGGAAGTACTTCATTGGCAGTACAAGAAAGTTCAAGAATTGCGACAATTTGACTCTCACCAATATAATCAGGTAGCCGGTGAATTTCAGCTGTTTCAAGTTCTGATACACAGATTTTTAGAGAACGAACAATTTCAAGGTCCAAGGGTACAGAATTACGTCAGGAACCGATGCGTTCTTCGCAGTCTTCTTCAGGTTCCTCTTGTCAAAGGTAAATAAAAATTAATTCAGTAATACCATTGATAAAATCAGATATTGTTACAAAAATTTACTATAATAAATTGCGTCGCAGATGATTGTATTAAGGACAAGGATGCAATTACAAATCAAATGCTAACATCAACTATTGAGGAATCAATGAGGGTCGTCTGGGAATTTCTCCGTGCCGATAGGGATCAAATTAGCAATGTAATTTTTCAGGACCCTAACCTTCAAGACCGAGTAGTTCTAGAGCTGTGGACAGATGTTCGAACTGATTTTCAAAAGGTATACTTTCTTTAATTAATTAATCTCTTAAAATTAAAAAGCTGTCAAATAATTAATTTCAAATGATTAATTGCAGAAGGATAAGAAGTTAAAAGACATATTGAGGAGTGGCAATTGCATAGTGAAGAGGTTCAAGAAGCAACAAGAAAATGGAGTACATCAAACATTGCTTATAGCACAAGTGGAATTGAAACTAATATCAAGAGTGCTAAATATGTCAAACTTAACCATAGACCAATTGATATGGTGCCATGAGAAATTAGACAAAATTAACTTTTGTAATAGAAAAGCTTTTGTAGAATCTTCATTTTTGCTCTTCCCTTGTTAATTAATTAAATTAGATT
>CANYLF010571816.1:0-13109 GCA_948193215.1 Bocquillonia castaneifolia | reverse complement strand
TAACTTATCTTCCAAGGTTGCTTTGAGCACTTATGATTAATCGATGAATTTCCTGTAGCCAATCTAATCCCGAGTCAAAGGGGAAATCAGACTATACAGAGGAAGGAAGCGACCAGCTAGCTACGGGCAGAATACTAGACTCGTCCTTGAACGAAACACATGGGCGGAAGAAGGAGATCGGTACTCTTTTTCTTGCCCCCAAACAGATCAGTTGATGGATAGAGGTTCCTTTTACGTCGAATATGCCACTCCGAAGTCTCGGAATCATTACATTCGAGAACATCGACTCATCACCAGAGAAAGTCGGGAACCGTTGGTTACCTTTTGAACCAAAGTAGTGACAAGTCGGGTACTACGGGGGAAGCAAAGCTTCATAGATAGCTTTGCTTCCTCATCGCTTCTTTTTGGCGACTAGCTTCTCAAGTGGGTGGAACAAGCTACCTTCAGCATCGGTAAAATCCCTATTAAAAAGAGAATAAGCCCTCCTTACTTCAATGGAAAGGGAGGAATCATCATTTCACAGTCATTCACCTTTCACAAACATAAAGAATTGCATTGCATATGTAACAATTTCATCCACGATGATTGATCTAAGAGTATAGAATAGAGGGTGGAAAAATCAAGATAGGAAAGAATGTTCCCTACCTAACCGTATACTAAGAAGTATAGGGTTGATGATTTTACCCCGAATTCCTTCTCTTCTTACCTATTCGGAGGTCGTAGAATAGAAGAAGATCTTATACGCTAACTAGAGGAATTCAGAGCTTACGAAACTAAGCTTAGAAAGGTCTCAACTCCATTTCGAGAAAAAGAGGATTGATTATTTCCCACGGAGCTGTAAGTAGAAGGGAGGAGTTCATTCATCCCAAGGTCTTAAGGTGATGATTCTGGGCTTGTGGCCACATTTTCTATTAAAGTTTCCCAGCTTTCAATCAAAAGAAGCCTCCCGTACTCCAGCAGATGTGATAGCTGCGGTTCTTCCCCCAACATATTTAATGGCATCGCTTGCTCATTCAAATGTAACTAAGCCCTATGCTTAACACATGCAATTCGATGTGGGATTTAGCTCCTAGCATGAAGCTACTTTCTTACTCATCAGTTCAAGAATCCGCTCCTCATACCTTTACATCTTCCTATGATTGGTTATGCGAGCAGCTACACCCCTCTCTGTCTACAAATGGTCGCCTTCTTCCTTGTATGGATTTCCCCATATAAGACCCTGAACATATGGATTGGATTCCTCTAAGACTCCAACAGGCTAAGCAATGGATGAAGGGATTTAGCCCGAGACTGATACATATTAAACGGAAAAAGCTATCTATTAGGTTGAGACTGATACCTAGACATATTCAAAAAACATATTTAAGATAAGCGAGAATGCTATATCCTTATGATGTAAAGAAATGTACCTTCCCAAAAGTTTTAAATTTTATCAGAAACAATACAAGAATATCCTAAATAGAGATTTAGAATCATATTACGACATTTAACTTCTATTTCTAACCCCGACACGTTTATCGAGATAAAACCATCAAAAATTTGACAGCCTCTCTCCTATAATACGGATATCTCTCCACCGAAGTGGAGCCTGTATCTGTAAGCAAACGCACTTCTATAACCAATATCATATACTGGGCTTACCAGAATACCCAGATTTACCACATCAACTTAACAGCAACAACATATAACATTTTCTATACATAATTATATTGAACTTATTGCACCATTTAATTTATCAAATTATATTCATTTAAAATCCACTAGCATAAATTATAAACATATATATCAATCCCGTAATTATATCGTCTTAATTCGGCTTATATTTTGATTAATTAATTAACCAGCATATATTAACCGAATTAATTCCAATAATACTTATTTAACATCCTAATAATAATTTTACAGTTCGAACATATCAATTAAATACATAACACGTATTTTCGGGACTTCCATAGATTGCGTTTTTACTTCCGGGATTTTTCATTTAAAATCTACACATTATTTACCTATAGAGTTTTTACAAAAGTTGTCTGAAATAATTTCTAGTATTTTTTAAAAATATTTTTGGACCTGGCCAGAGTAGGGCCCATCGCCGCTGTCCACGGTGGCCGTGAAATTTTTCGGCCACTGCATGGAGGTGGCTGGTGGCCACCAAAACCACCTAGATTTCGTCTCCAAGCCATAAGGAGTACAAAAATTACCTTCACTCGTGCAAAGGACCACTGCAGACTGTGGAAATAGGCTAAACAACCTTCTCACCACCGTGAGCTCCGTCACCGCCGTTCACCAACCAAACAGCACTGCCATGATCACGGTCCAGCTCCTCCCCACGTTATACCTTCTGATCTCGATTTTGCAGTTTAATTGGACTGAAAGTGATCGAAAGTGCATCAACCACGGAGGCCGACTTGATCAGAACTTTCGAGCTTTGATCCGTCTTCCACAGTCAACGGCAGCCTCTGATTTTTGTGTCTATGGATTGGTCTCATCGAGTACTATGATTTAGACTCTTGAATCTCTTAAATCGGTGACCAGAGGAGGAAGAACGATTGGTTGAAGATGGAGGTGCTACAGTGTTTGTTTTAGAGGAAATGGGGGACTGATCTCATAATATGTTTGGCAAACTTTTTGGACGATTGAGTCCGCCTGCTGTTTTAGAGTTCATAAGCCAAGTTTTGGGTTTATAGATAGATCCTTTTTCCCAATTACTTCTTAACCCAAACTTGGATTGAGCTCAAATTTTAACCGTAGCTTAATATAACTTTTTTACATTATGTAGAAAATTAGATCAAAATAATATCCCGAACTAGTATTTTGAATTTTTAAAGATTAAAACCGATTAATTCAATTATCGGATAATTAATCCAATTCGGGAAGTTAGTTACGTTCTGGGGTAACATTTACTTGATTCCGAATTAATATTCGTTAATACGGTAAGAAAATCATGGGTATTACATTGAAATTCGTTAATTATTTTATAGGTATAATAATATCTAAAAACTAAATGGAATAGACAGAGCATATCAATTAATTATATACTAAACAAAAGGTATAAATAAGCTCATAAATTAGTGTGAATTTTATTTAAATTTCTACAGTTTAAATTGTCTCATTTTGATCCTTTAAATATAAAAAATAGTGCAAAAATACATATATATCTAACGAGAGTTAGTAGAAACTAATATTCCTATAAAATCAAATTCATTAGTGTGTGACATGTATATTGATAATAACTAAAATAATCATTACTATAATAATGAAACCTATTATTATTTTTTTATAACAATTATTTGTTTAGTCATTATTAATACACACATCACATATCAATGGGTCATATTTGTAAAAATCTAGTTGTTGTTTATTTTATTCGAGGTAAGGGCATATATGCATCATTTATTAAATTTTTAAGGATTAAAATGAGGCATTTTAAATTTTTGGAGTTTATCTGAGATTTACACTATAATTTAAGGGTTTAAATGTTACTTTTTCCATCATACTATTTGGTGTATTGTTTTAATCTGTTTTGAGATATTTTTAAGAACATCATTAACAAAATTATAAAATTAACAGTATTACATCTTACATGAGATAAACACAACAAATGGGTGCAAAAACTATTGGATTGGTTATCATAGCTGCACATTTTTGTAAGCTCAAACGGTTAAAACGATGAATTTCCAGAAACAGTAAAAAAAAAAAAAGAAGGGAATTCACTTATAACATGAGAAATTGCTGCTGCTTATCCACCCATATAATAATATGATTGGTAGGGTTGGGCATTGAAGTCGGAAAAAATTAACTAAAAGGTTAATTTTCACACCAAAAATCTATTACTATTACTAGTTGGCAAAAGTTAAACCTTTATTTTCACCATGTCCGTAAAAAAAAAAAAGTCAAATCCAACTGCTACCCATTTTCTCTCTTTAACAGCCAAATATATCACAACTCCCGCGGTTCTTTTGCTCTTCTGTCGATCTAGAGGATGAGATTTCGTTTCTCAATTTCTAAAACAGATAAAAATTATTTGATTTTTGGGGTTGTTCACATTTCTTTCTTGAATTTTTTTGCATCCCCCATTTGCTTAAAATTCTCATATTTCTTGGCATTAGATGAATGTTATATGTCAAAGAATCAAGATTCAGGAAGTGATAATCAGATAAAAAGAAAAGTACCCTTTTAAAGAAACAAGAATCAAGATTAGATTGGATTAATCATAAAATAATAATAATAATAATAAAGAAGAAAGGTCATAAAGAGAAAGAGGAGGGAAATTTGTCTCCTCTTGTGGGTGGAATGGAAGGATTGGAAGGGATCATACAGAGGCTTTTGGAAGGAAGGAATCACAGAGGCAAACGCATTCAGCTTACTGAACCTGAAATTAAAAATCTTTGTCTCACTGCTAAACAAGTCTTTCTTGCTCAGCCTGTTCTTCTTGAATTAGAAGCTCCTATCAACATTTGTGGTATCTTTCTTTCTTCCTTTCTTTTTATTCATTTCTCATTCTTGTTCCTTTTATGGTTTTTAATTTTGTGCATTGTGATTTATGGCTATTTGATGAGGAACAAGATACCCTTTTGTCATTGTTTCTTGAAGAATTATGTTACTTTGCGTATATTTTGTTGTATTGTTTGTTCAGTCATCAATAATTGCTTGGTGTTCAATATCATATCTTTATACCAATGTCTAAAATCTTTCTTGATCTCATTTCACCGGTTTATTTTCTTTCTCCTATTATATGTTAGATTATGACTGGTTTCAGAGGAAATGTTTTGAGTGTTATATTGAATGGTATTATATAGCAAATGCTTAATCAATTGAGCTGCATCTGTGCATTCAGCCTTCTTGCTAATGTAAATGCTGTTGTTTCCAATATGAGACGAAATTACAGGACCTGTGCCCTTTGCTTGTGAATTGCAATTAACTGTATATACTATACATTTCCACACAAAATTTCTTGCAGATAATAACAATGTCAATCAAGATTCTGAAGGTTGTGATTTATGATATTTAAATCGAGATTCTTGTTTTAGATGAAAATGGCAAGGGAATTCAATGTGTGTAACTTGCTAATTCAATTTCAAAATCTAGGAACATATGTGATTTTGATCAAGAACCTTTATCATCATCTCAATGTTGTATCAATTACAGTCTCATCTTTGTTCTTTTCTTTTTTTCCTTTTTGATAGAAATGATCTCATCTTCGTAATGTGATGAATGAAGCTATTGCATATCATAAGGGTAGCTTGATAAAGGAAAATTTGTACTTCCCCTCCACTTTCCTTTTACTGTTTGGAATTTCTTGGATATGTAGGTGACATACATGGCCAATATCCGGATCTCTTACGTCTGTTCGAGTATGGTGGGTTTCCACCAGATTCCAACTATTTATTTCTTGGAGATTACGTAGACAGAGGGAAACAAAGTATAGAAACTATTAGCCTTCTCCTTGCCTACAAGATCAAGTACCCAGACAACTTCTTCCTCCTCCGAGGGAACCATGAATGTGCTTCTATCAACAGAATATACGGATTTTATGATGAGTGCAAGCGTCGTTTCAGTGTTCGTCTTTGGAAAATTTTCACTGAATGCTTCAACTGTTTACCAGTAGCTGCTGTGGTGGATGACAAAATCCTATGCATGCATGGTGGACTCTCACCAGAAATGGAGAGCCTGGATCAGATTAGAGCTATAGAAAGGCCAATAGATGTGCCGGACCAAGGCCTTATATGCGACCTCCTCTGGGCTGATCCTGATAGAGACATCAGAGGGTGGGGTGAGAATGATAGAGGTGTCTCCTTCACCTTTGGTGCTGACAAGGTAGCTGAATTCTTGAAGAAACATGATCTTGATCTAATATGCCGAGCTCACCAGGTCTTGTTCTCTTCAATTATTGCTTTCTAAGAGTGAAATTCTAGTCTCGTGTACACAATGTAATATCTAGAACAATTCCTATAAAATTTTTTCCTGCTGAAATTGCTTGACAGGTAGTTGAGGATGGATACGAATTCTTTGCAGATAGGCAGTTGGTCACCATATTCTCAGCACCAAACTACTGTGGAGAATTTAACAATGCCGGTGCCTTGATGTGTGTCAATGAAAGTTTGCTGTGTTCGTTTCAGATTCTGAAGCCCTGGAAAGGAAAAGCAGGACAGCCTGAATAGTTCCTACCAGCAGAGAGACACATCGCTTGTTATCAATAGTCATTTAGTTAGCTGTCTTCTTCATTTAACCTGTACAATATTGAGCTTCCTAAGAGTCAAAAAGTCTCTACATCATCTAGGTTAACTCATATAATTGAGAAATTATCAGATTGCTGTGTATATAATACCTTAATATATATGCAACTACTTGTACCTGAAACAAATAAGCAGGCTTTTGAATGCATTTCCATATTCATAATATACATGGTATTTGGCTCATGTAGTTATTTGTATTGCTAACATTTGGTGATACAGATCCCTAGGTTTTTTGGTGATTTTCGGAACATCCTTCGACACTTTTCTTTATTCTTGTATGACTTATGCATGGATCTCAAAAGGAATATATAGAAAAAGCAATGCCTTTTTTTTCCCCCTCCTTTTGGCCATTCAGGCCAACTTTCTTTTTTGGTTTCTGATTGTGGAAATGTCATTGCCTCTCTTGATCCACCTAAACAATTATGTTTTCAAAGCTTAAGAGGCTGGAAATCATACACACAAGAAAATAATAAGAAAACTAGCGTATTCTTATCATCAATTTCACTCATATAGGAAATCCTTTCACCAAACACACAACTTTCAGTAGTTAGCAGACAAATATTTAGCAAACATCTGGTTTTCTTGGATAAAAAAGAATAAAAACTAATGTTACACAACATAATCCAAAAAGTCTCCAGACTCGAACAAATTTAACCCCCTTTCTTGCATCTCAAACAAATAGCCTGAGAGATCTCAAATGTAAATCTACAGATTGCTACACAATGGACTAAAATTATATAACGGTACAATTCTTTCTTCGTCTGGAAGCAATACAACAATTCATCCCATTTTGTGGTTGTGCATGCCTTGAATCGTGGGGTCATAAAACACTTTAAGAGATCATCAGAAAGATGAAGCTGCTCTACAATATGCCATACAC
The DNA here is from genome assembly GCA_948193215.1 of Bocquillonia castaneifolia. Classification (NCBI taxonomy): domain Eukaryota; kingdom Viridiplantae; phylum Streptophyta; class Magnoliopsida; order Malpighiales; family Euphorbiaceae; genus Bocquillonia; species Bocquillonia castaneifolia. Next base: position 5,993 of record CANYLF010571816.1, on the reverse strand, counting down.
AAACCAACCATGCCAATTACCAGTGTAGACCTCATTTCAGGCTTGGTGGAATATCCCCTAGATGCAGATTTGTGCATCCGTATCACGATGATACAGGTAGGTTGTTGCTTCAGTTGGACCATACATGAACCAGCCCATGCCTATTACCAGTATAGATCTCATTACGCTCTTCATCATAGAAAAGAGCAGTTATGTCTTCCAAAGCCTCAGCAACTGTGCTTCTCATAGAAGAAGAGTGAGGCTGTTTTGTGCTACAGCCACTGCTGCTGCTGCTGCAGTACTTGTTAGGACCGCCATTGCCAGCATTAATTTTTGCCAAGCACTTTCCCGTCAAGATGTTGCTAATATTGATAGAGCCAGCTGCATCAAAAAAAAAAGTAAAATAATGAGACAGGTCTGTCACTCCAACTAGTTCCCTTTCACATTAAACAGTCACAGCCAAATAATGTTTAAACAAGCAAAGATCCACCAAACACATGCAGAGGTTGAACATGGAAAACCATAGGAAAGACATACGAAAAGTGGGATATGATAACCACCCTCAACCAAGACACACAAAAAAGGGATAGGATAACAAAGTTTTAAAAACAGCAGTGGTCTGTACAGTTAATTGCTCTGCAACAATATGGGAATACAGAAATCAGTAATTGATACACAGCATTGGCAGCATTTACATAGGGCTGAAGATCCAGCACTTATTTTCTCTAATAAGTTAACGTTACATGTAAACATTGGCCAAGTTGACAAAAATGGTAGGCCAAAAAGGAGAAAGACAGAAATAAAGCTCCTGGTTGGTATTACAGCAGACCATGCTAACTCGAGGAATGATCAGACCAACTCAGACCATACAAGGTTTTAAGTGGTATTATATTAATGTTCTTGAGTCTCAGCTACGAAAATATTAGTTCATTCCCAGCTGCAAACTTGAAATCAGAAATCCATGTTATGATCCAACACAGTACACAAAATCAGAACATAGCCTAAACATCTACCAAGTAAAAAAATTCAGTAATTTAGCAAGCACCAGGATATCCTGGTAAACTTTATGTCTAGATGCAATCCTTTTTATTTTAACAAATGCATCTCCAAGAAATGACTCTTAAGGTGCCCTAGATTAACTCGCAAAGCCAATTTAAAATTTTTGCCAATGTATTTTACAACAGTAAAACACACACACACACACTTCTTTACTTTCAGAATGCTTTATCAAAAGGTGCAATGGAAAAGGATGATATTTCATAATAGGGAACACTTGGCTCAAACCATTATTTGTAAAAACACTTAAATAGTCAATAGGTAAAAAGATAGCAGAAAAAATTACCACTTCCTTCCATCCACTGCTCTTCAGATTCAGCTTTGCAGTAAGAAATAATAAGATCCTGATCACTTGTAATGTATATGTTATTTGTGTTACAGTCAGGGTGCCATAACTGATGATCATCAAATGAAGTTACAAGCTCTCCACGAAAGTTCCAGACAGCAACAGTTCTATTTCTGAAAGTTAAGAACAACTGGTTCTCATAAAGAAAGATAAACGCAGAGGGAGTCATGAACTCAGTTCTGCTAACTTCCATAATCTCAGAATTTCGAACCTGAACAAAGGAAAAGGAATTTACTGGCATAAGATATTAATGTGCAGCGAAAACATCACTTAACTAGACCAAGATAACTCACATCCAAAATCTGGAGATTCTCATTTTCCTGCTTGACAAGAAGCTTTTCATTAAATTGTTCGATGAAGTCCACCTTCTTATTTCGATGAAGCAAATGGTTGAAGGCTTTGAGAACTGTTCCATCTTCTATTGATAAGATCTTAAGAGGAACGTGGCTACTTGATCTATTGAAAATCAATAACATGATTCCCGGACTGCAGAAAATGCAACATACAAGTGTAAGAATACTAGAGAACCAGAATGAACAGATCAAGGGCAAAAATACAACACATGTTAGAATGAATTCAACTCGGGGTACATGAAGGAGGACTTCATGGAATTAATATCTCATAGATCAGGCGAAAAATGAAACACATATATGAACCACCATGATCAAGATATATGTGTGTTGCTCTTGCAAAAAGCTAGAAGGATAGAGGAGAGAGAGAGTACCTGATCTTGATTTCTTGCACATGTTTATCTGATATAGAGTACAACATTGTATAGTTCTTAAGATCAAAAACCTTATATACACTGAGTGTGATCATCAAAATGAAAAAAAAAAAAGGTTAGAATTGATAATGAGACAATTTGCAAGCACAAAATAAGTGGTCTATAAAGGCACCTGTCTTGGGCGGAGTAAGTTAGAACCTTTCCATTAACATCATCAAACTCTACAAATCCTGGCCACTTCAATGACTCGGACTCAAAAAGAGCAAAACCCGCATCCGGTTTACCCCTCTTTATATACCTGGACATCCCAAAACAAAAGGGAAAGTATTACTAAACTTAGTACAGATAATAGCAAGATAAATCTCAACAAAAATACAGTAAGAGAAGACATAAACGTACTCAATTCTAGTCGATCTGCACTTCAAGGAGCTAAAGTTATCAGAAGCATAAACGGAAACCGTGATAAGGGAATCATTGTTCTTATTATAGAACAAGCTGCGAATGACTTCATCAGGACTCACATTCAAAAAGCATATTCTCTGATTTGTCTCTGCAAATAAACAGGTAAACAAACAAATAAATGATAGAAACCAAATTAAAGTAATTTTAAAGTACAACAAAGTAAAGATAACATTAGCAAAATAAAAGAAGAAGCAGTAATTAGTAAAAACCTCTACTAAAAGCAGCACAAACACCAGAATGAGCAAGAGCGAATACAATGTCACGAGCAGCAACAATCTCTATAACTTTGGTTCTCTTCATCAAGAATGGCAAAACAACAGAACAGTGGCCTTTGGGATCATGGGTATCGTATTCTTCCTAATAGTAATAAAAATTAAACCTAATTTAAAATTGATTAATTAAAAAATGAAAGATATATAATTTGACTGCCCTAGTTTCAAAATTTCTTTTAAAAAAAATAAGAAAAAAAGCATACCATTAAACGCATATTGCGAAAGCGTTCTTGAGCATTAGACATAGTAAAAGCCCGATCTGGCTTAGAAGAAATCTCACGACGATGAAGCTTTTTAACAGTATTAACTATCCCATTTGACCTTTGCCTTCTCTTTGCAATTATTCTTCTTCCCGAACACGGCCTTGGATTTGCTGCTGATATTCTCCTTCCTTCCATCCCCTTTCCTCCCCTCCCCTCCCCTCTTTACTTCACCTTTTCACTTTTCAATTCGATTTTTCTTATTCTTATTATTACTGCTTGTATTAAATGACCCTCAAGTTTTTCTTTAAAGAAAAAGAAACGTACTACAGGAGGTCCAAAACCCTAATTTTCAAAATTTTATGTAAAAAGAAATTGAATTGAATATTATATTATATTATTGTTTTAGAGAGAGAGTGTGTTTGTGTGTGAAATTTGAGTTGGGTCACTGGGAATGAAGAGATCCTGAGGAGGAGAAGAAATGAAGATTGAAGAAGGTAAAAATAAAATGCCCCCTAAAATGACTTACCTTTTAACCAAATTATACTCATATATTATAATAAATCAAGTTGGACTGTTTATTTTTCTTATATATATAAATAAATAATTCTTTTGTTTATTTTGAATTCAAACATTTTGATTTTTTTTTAAAAAACCCTACGCTAAAAAGCATAAAAAAAATAAGAATAAGGATTTAAGATTTTGATGCTTTTAATTAATTCTTCTACACAATTATGTTAAAGAAATTAATTTAATTTTTTTTAACTTTTACTATAATCTTTCAATTTTCAAATTACTATAAACTTTCGTTTTCAAAAGTCGGTTCCGCCAGGCGCCTGTCTGTTCCTTTTTTTTTTTTTTTATCAAAAACTACATCTCACTCGAAAAGAAAAAAGATAATAATACTACTAAAAACTAGGGGTGACAAAAAATAACCGAACCACCCATGAAATAAACCCAAATGGGATTGGAAATGTAGTTAATTAAACTGATAGTTTAAGGTTATTTAAAAAAAACTGATAGTTTAGATCATGGTTTTAATTTTTAAAATTATAGATTAATGGTTTAATGACAGTTGTAAATTTTTAAAAGCCATAAGTAATCGAACCAAACTGATTGTATACACACACATATATAAATACATACACGGACGATATGAATATTTAAGGCCAAATGTATAGGAAGATACTTAAACTTATCTTAATTTGTTATCTTATATATATATATATATATATAAAGCAGGACGTGTTTCCCATGAGGCTGTCACTTGGCGCTTACTCATTGAGACACATGTCCTGCTTTATTATGACATTTATACATATATTTATGATATACATATATGTTATTAAATTAATTTATAAATGTGTATGCATTAATGTATGCTTATGATATTCTATGGTGGAGTAAACCAAATTAATTATATTTATGTAGTAGTAAAAAAATAAATATAGAAGTTATCATATATCAATATTTTTAATTGATAAAATAATAATAATAATAATTAAGAGTACAATTATTTTAATTTAGTCTATGTTTTTATAATTTATGGATGCATACTTCACGAACTTTTTAAATTTTTTTATATAGTTTATTTTTTTATATTTATGAATATAATCTAAAAATTAATTTTTTAAAAAAAGTTTCAATAAGAAATTAAGTAGGGTACATTTTACTCTTCCTGCTAAATTATATGACTATATTTTTTTTTATCCATTAAATATATGTATGTATGAATGTATGTATGTATATGGTTGTACATAATCAAATTAATTATATTTATGCAGTAGTAAAAAAATATAGAAGTTATCATATATAAATATTTTAAATTGATATAAAATTATAATAATAATTAAAAGTACAATCATTTTTATTTAGTCTTTATTTTTATAATTTATGGATACATACTTTATGCACTTTTTAATTTTTTTATATAGTTTATATTTTATATTTATGAATATAATCTAAAAATTATAATTTTTTCAAAAAAAATTCAATAAGAAAGTAGGCCACATTGTAGTCTTCCCACTAAATTATATGATTCTATATTTTTTTATCCGTTATATATATGTATTTATGTATGTATGTGTTGGGGACAAAATATTGTTTCTAAATTGGGCTTAAAAGGGAAGAAAGACACATGGGTCCAAAAAGATAAGATAATAGAATGGGCCTTGTAAAATGAAGACCAAAAGAGGCCTAGAAGAAATAGTATGAGTGGGTCAACCCAAATAAAAACTAAGAAGGCAAAAACCAAAAAGCCCATGATTGATTGAGTGGAATAACTACAAAGATGAGTTATGGCCGGAGCTCCTGCAAATGCTCGAGAAAGAAGGAAGACGTGGAGGATGAATAACTCCAGATGGCAATGGGCCGAGAATAAAGGGACTACCACGATTTTCAGAATTGGTAGGGAATCCTAGATCACATGAAGGAAGACATAACTGTAATAAGGAGTTATTTTAGAAAACGTGCCAAGGGAAGTTACTTATAGGTAACGACCATTCGGGATTGTGATAAAAGGGGACTGACTCTATGAAGTAGGGGGACTTCAACACCAAAAAATCATACTACACTCGAGCACTTAGTAAATTTAGCAATCTTTTAGCTTCTGTAAACCTTCTCAATCAATGTTTTTTATCAGTATAGTTTTCTTACAAGTTGTTATCGAATTTCAAAGTATTAAATTATAACGCTTTGTTCTCTATATTAGTTAGTCTGTCTCTGATTCCTAGCCTTTTATGTTTGAATTTCAATCCCTTTCAGCTTTACTTGGTGAATTGGGATACTGTCAAGTGAATCCAAACCCACATTTCTTTATAGGAGTCAGGTATACAATTAAGAATTAGCTTCCCTGGCACGCCCTTTATTTGTTTATCACAGGAGATCTCTAGGAGCTCTTCAAGAGCACCAGGCCCAGATTTCTTTGGGGAAACAATCTTTGTCACGCCTAGTGG
>CANYLF010571629.1:0-14345 GCA_948193215.1 Bocquillonia castaneifolia | reverse complement strand
CCCCAAACTTCCATAACTTAGATGCTCTCTAAAATATACTCTACCAATCAATATTATGCAATGCATTACATACAATTATGGTGCAATTGTCATGATATGATTAGTGTTTATCCCCTAATCTAGAAACTAGGCCGTGACATTTGAGATATGTTTATATGTTAGATTTTTTCAATTAAAGTGTTTTAAGGCATGATTATTTAATTATTAATTGATTTTGATGGTTGTTAATTGGTTTTGGTGGTTTTTAGTTCAGTCTACGTGATTTTTCCCAACTTATTGTTTTAATGATTTTTTATTTTGAAAGTTCATTTAAATTGTGTTTTATGCTATTTCTAAATGATTCTAACCTATTTAACATGAATCAAAAGGATTTTAATTGATTCCAGTTGATTTTAATGAAAAGCTAATATACTACATGTTACTGTATTTAATGTTTTGATTATTGTAAGTTATAAACATGATTTATATGGTTGATTTGCATGATATAATGTATGTTTTCATTGTTTAGAGATTGGTCTAGGTTGTTTTGGATTGTTATAACTTGATTTGAATGATTTGAGCATGTTTTATGAAGATTTGTGAACATTGAGCATTATATGTTCACTATAAGTATAAATTGCATGTTGTTTGATTGTCTAGATGTATGCTAGGTTGGGTTGTGCGATATAGACATTGGTTTTAGGTTTGTTGTATCATGCATTTGTGTTTTACTTGAGTTTTCTGCCAATTTTTGAGGTTTGGTAAGCCCAAAAGTTGCATTTTTCTGCATTTCATGCTATTCCCTGTGAGTGTGTGTGGCAATGCCAATATTGTGGGTGGGTTGAGTCCAAACGCCACTCCTAAGAGTGGCATTGGGCCTCAACGCCTCTCTTTTGGGTGCTTTCTATGACAAAGAGTGGCGTTGGTTCTTCCCTTAGTTCCCCAGTGCTCTATAACTTCTGTGTATAAAAATTTCACATGGATTATAGCTTACAGGTAAGTAATCTAACCTTCTTTGGTAAAAATTAGCTAAAATGATGCATGAAATGAACCTAATGAGCTATTTGGTAATCTCTAGGCTAAAATGGTAGCAACTTATGTTGTATTGGTGGTATTTGCTCTCACTATTTGCATGTAATTTGAACTAATTATGGCTTGGTAATGTAAAATTGACTCTTGTCTATATAGAAACTCACTTTTATATCCTTAAATGTTGTAAAAGGTAGGTTTATGCTTGTTTGTTTTATTTGCTTTAAGTAGTGGAAACGAAGGTAGATATAATCCTATAAGTTGCTTCTAAAGAATCATGCCTTGGGAATTCATAAGTCCAATCTTGGAATCTCTGTGTTTATTTGGTGTCCTATGCATTCTCAACTAAATCGAGGAGCTCACTAATTTCTTTTCCCGATGCCTATTCGGGTGGCGACTCACACTATTAGCTCCCTATGCTAAACGCGCAGTGCCGTAGTCATCGCATGACTTGGATCACTGAGGTAACCCCTCTTTATCCACAATTTGGCGATTCCACTAGGGACAACATACATATGATTCATGTGATTAGAGCAACTCATTATCATTATATCCAACTCTAGTTTCCTTGCATTGCATTCTTGTATTAAAACACCCTACCTCACGGGTACCACTGGTCAAGCTACCTATGATTTACAATGTGCACTTCATAGGGGGCGAAATCAATGACTACCACTCATAGATGGAATTGTCCTACTATTGCTTACCATCCTAGTTATGGTTAATGGGTGATAGTTAATGGGAAATTCTGAGCTGAATGTGCTACTGTCGCTTGAAAATTTTTTGAAAGAGGGAGATGGTTAATGGGAGGTCGCCTTCTATGGGAACCTTCTTTAGCTAAACCGACTGAAGCCATGTAATGACCCTAGCAACTTCCACTAGGATTTACCAAATGATTGATGTGTTATGTGATTCCATGAAGCCATTATTTTGACCTAGTCTAGTGTTATTGCCCTTGAATCAGACTTCTAATTACTACTTATGGGGGTGTTAAGTGTTAGTCTAATTGTACCTGACTAATGCGGCCCTACAGTATAGGATCAATTAGGGTTTGAGAAGAGTGACTTTGACTACTACTTGTGTTTAAGGAACGTTGGTGCGTCAGTCTAATTGTACCTGATTGATGTTAAAATAGCCCTAGAATACAGGAAACATCAAGAAACTCATCAAGAGAAAAGACATGGGATAGAGATGTTATAATGACTTATCGTTTGGTTGGTATGTTAAGAGTTTTTTCCTATGCGAACGTGCATGCTACGTCAGCAGTAGCATCCCATGTTCATACGATAGCCCAAACCAATTCCTAGGAATTTTGACTTGCCAAACAAACACGTGTGTGGGAGTACTAAGGTTAGAAGGCCTACCACTTGGTAGTACGTGTGCTTGACTAATGTTTGCTACTTATGTCCTTCTGTTTTGTGCATTCATGCATACATGCATCCCTTGCATACACATGGCATTGCATACTAAACCCTTATTTTACAGTAATATAGATCCCCCTAGTACTCCTTGGGCAAGACAAGCCATATGCCTTGTTCAAAACACACCACCACTGACCTTTGAAGCTCCAACACCCCCGGACACCATGGCGGCATTGAATGATGATGTCTTGAAGACCTTGCAAGAAATGATGGACAAAGCCATCAAGAAAGCCTTTGAAGAACGGGAAGAACGTAGGAAGGATGAGTCCAAAAGTAGTGATGAGGAAACGGATTAAGAAAAACACCCTGACCAAGATGCCCTGGATGTTTTGACTAAGACGATGGAGAAACCTCAAGAAATGGTCAAGAGCAAAGACCAAGATTTTGATTTTGACAACCTAGGCTTGTATGGGATCACTGGACTACCACCTAAGTTCAGGATGCCTGATGTGCCAAAGTTCAATGGAGCTGGAGATCCAAAATTGCATCTCAAGCAAAACATAACCATCATGTCAGAAACAACCTTGAATGGGGTGCAAAAGCTAGGTTTGTTTCCTTTGACCATGTAAGGAGTAGCATCTGATTGGTACCATGCTCACCTGGTGACCATCAAATCTGACTGGAAAGCTCTTAATGAGGCTTTCAGGGGGCAGTTCTCCTATAATGCTGCCCTTGAAGTCTCCTTAAGGGATTTGGAGATGAAAAAACAAAAGGATGGTGAGACATTTTCTGAGTTCTTGATTGGATGGAGGAATAAGGCTACTTTGATGACTAATAAGCCCTTGGAATGGGATCAAGTCCGAATCATAGCAAGAAATGTGCATACTAATTGGGTAGAGAAGCTTCAGCTCATGAACCCAAGGAATTTAATGGAGCTATATGATGATGGGCTCCAAGTCAAGGAGATAGAATCTGAGAAGAAAAAGACTCACAAAGCCAGTTCAAGTCGCACCCACAATTAATCCACTAAGATGGTGGAGGTCAATGCAGTCAAAACCACACGCAGATTCTCAAACTTCAACAAACCACTTTCAAAAGTCTTTTTGAGAGGCTAGAAAAAGAGGGCCTCTTGAAACCTGAACCAGCCCGAAACCCACCAAACACTAACTCAAATTACAACCCAAATGCCTTTTATCTCTTCTACCAAGTACAAGACCATTCCACTGACAATTGCATTAAGCTCAAACACTCCATCCAAGACCTAATCGATGAAGGGAAAGTAATGGATCTCGATTCAAGAAACCCTAGCACAAAAAGCAACCCTTTACCTACCTACAACAAAGTGCCACCAACCAATGTTAATTGCATTGAAACTAGCTTAGCTACGGAAGATGTGTGGGCTTCCATTACTAATGCAGACTTAGATGAGGTATGGGCCAATGTTGAAGATGATTTTGAGCAAGAGGAGGAAGCTCTCAAGAAAGCATGGAGGTCCTTTGAAGAGGTTGGGAAGGAGCTTGATTTTAAATAAGAGTATGTGGAAGATCTCCTGGGCCAGCCCACTGGCAAATTTGACTTCAAGGTTCTATATCCAAAACACCTACCACATGCTACACCTCTAGAAGATATTGAGCCAACATGGGGACCTAAATTTGATGTTTATGATAAAGACACTCCATGGCCTAAGAGATGGGGTGAAGAGGTAAAAGATTGGGATAGAGCTGAAGCATGGCAACAATTCTTAGACAAGGGAGATGTGCTAACTTCCATTGAAAAGGATATCCGGGCCTTATGTGACGAAATTGGTGGAAAGCTCTCATTTCTAAAGGATGAAATTGATTCCTACATAATCCAAAGTAAGAAAGATGGAAAGATCACAGATTGTTTCAAGTTCGACGCATGGTACAACTCTGATGAAGATGAGTTGGTAATTGACAATGTGATGAGAATTGATAATGCTACACCTGCTTTAGTTACTTGAAGCAGGAAAGATTTTCAAAGGAAAGACCTAGGTGAATCAAGCAAGTCGCCTGAGAAAGAAGTAGTGAAAGAAGTTGCCGCTGCTGACAATGTGACTGAACAACTTAAAAAGACCAAGACTAAGGCAAGCATATGGGACTTGCTTGTCTCATATGAGTCTCATAGGTGAGCTTTAGTCAAGGCCTTGAATCAGATTCCAGCTCTTGATCCACAACACCTGATGAAGTGGTTAGATTAATGACTGAAAAGAAGAAAGGGGAGATCACCTTCTCTGATAAAGATTTGCCTTTGGAAGGAAGGGACCACAACAAAGCATTGTTTATTGCTACTGAAGTAAATGGAAAACAGACCTCTTATGTGATGGTTAATGATGGTTCATTCATTAATGTATGCCCTTCTAAGATTCTTTCAAAGATGGGAATAACCAACGAAGACTTGAAACCATCTGACCTGGTCATTCAAGCCTATGATGATTCTAAATAAGCAATCGAAGGGACATTTACTGCCAAGGTCAAGACTAGGCCAATTGTTTCTGAAGTGGACTTCACTAGTCTAGATATCCCCATGACTTTTGATGTTCTTTTGGGATGACCTTGGTTCCATGCTTTGGGAAAAGTACCTTTTACTATTCACCAGAAGATCAAGTTCCCTTATCAAGATGAAATTCTGACCATCTCAGTTGAACCAATTGCCTTAGTCACTGTGCTGCGAGCTACTCCTTAAGGGGTCATTTCTCTAATGGGCTTTCAGATTATGGGTATCTCTGACGAGCCAAGTAATCCTATAGTCAACCAAATGATGAAGAAGATGGAGTATATGCCTGCATTAGGGTTGGGAAAGAACCAGCAAGAAGTCACTGCGCTGGCAGATTTCAAGACTCAGATAACCAAAGAAGGACTGGGTTATGATGTTAATGAAAAGATCATTATGGGAGGATATCTTACAGATTTCTTTATTCCTAAGAGTGGGATCTTATACCCTAAGAAGGTTGAACAAGTTGACATAAGGAAGATCCAGGTGCCAGGCTTTGAGATCTTCAAGGAACTGCTGGACACCCAAGCTGTGAAGGAGATGCTGATAGAGGGAGTTAACCAAATCAAGATTGAAGAGCTGATTGACCTCAAGGAAGCTGCTCTAGTTGTAATATCTAAAATAGATGAGTTTATAGAAAGCTCATTAGATAGTTTATTTTATGAAGAAATAGATCTTGATGTAATAACGTCCGACTTCTTTGAGGATGATTCTGTTTTTGTTTCCAAAGTTAATGATATAACTGTCAATTTCACTTACTTATGTGATGTTTTACCTGATGGCACTGTGCATTAAATGGATCATATCATAACCATTTTTAACATTAATTATGTGCAAACACATTCTATTAATATTGGCATAAAAGATAATCCAAAGGAAATAATGCTTGCATCTGATATCACTGCTAATGAGAGAGAAAAATTTGAAAAAATATTAAATAAAAGAAAGATAGTATTTGCATGGACATATGATGATATGCCAAGTATTGATGGAAGCATTGCAGAACATCACATTCCTACAAATCCCAGCAAAAAGCTAGTCAAGCAGAAGTTATGAAGACTCAGACCAGAATGGGCTAAATCATCAAAGAGGGAATGGAAATGTAGATAAAAGCAAGATTCCTCCAAGTGGTGAACTATCTGGGGTGGTTAGCCAACATTGTTCCAGTTTCAAAGAAGGATGGAAGGGTGAGAATGTGTGTGGACTATAGGGATCTGAACAAAGCATCAATGAAGGATGACTTCCCATTACCCCACATTGATGTTCTAGTGGATAGTGCAGCTGCAAGCACCATGTACTCCTTTACAGACGGTTTCTCAGGCTACAACCAGGTTATGATGGCACTCATAGACAAGATCAAGATAGCCTTCATCACAGAATAGGGTGTGTACTACTACAAAGTCATGCCGTTTGGTCTAAAGAACGCGGTGGCAACCTATCAAAGAATGGCCACGACCTTGTTTTCATGATCTGATGCATAAAGAGGTCGAGGTTTATGTTGACGACATGATGGTCAAATCATCAACCAGGGATGGACACTTTGAAGCTCTATAACGGTTCCTAGCCTGAGTTGAGAAATACAACCTTGGACTCAATCTTGAGAAATGTATCTTTGGAGTTACCTCTGGGAAGCTCCTTGGACACATTGTGAGTCAAATGGGAATAGAAGTAGATCTAGATAGGGTGAAAGCAATTCAAGACATGCCAGCACCCAAGACTGAGAAGGAAGGAAGTTAGGGGTTTCCTAGGGAAAATCCAGTACATCAGTAGGTTCATCTCTAGATTAACTATGATCTGTGAGCCCATTCTCAAGTTGCTTAGAAAAGGCCAAAAGATAGAATGGGATAAACAATGTCAAGAGGCATTTGACAAGATCAAGAAATATTTAATGAACCCACCTATCTCCAACCACCAAGGACAGGGAAGCCATTAATATTGTACTTGGCCTTGGAGGATGATGCTATAGGTGCAATGGTCGCACAAGAAGATGAGAATGGAGTTGAGCATGTAATCTACTACCTTAGCAAGAAGTTGTTATCCTACGAGGCAAAGTATGACATTGTTCAGAAAACCTGCTTGGAGATGATATAGACGACAAGGAAGTTGAGGCATTACTACCAATCCTATCAGGTTCAAGCAGTAGCTAAAGTTGATCCATTATGCTACTTGTATGAAGCACCTGTGCTAGTAGGAAAAATTGCTAAGTGGTTGGTATTGTTAATAGAATTTGATATACAATACTTGACCAAAAAGACCATTAAGGGGAGTAGTAGCAGAATTTCTTGCTCTAAATCCAATAGAGGGGCAGGAAACATGGGAATATGATTTTTTGGATGAATCTTTAAACCTGATAGAGGCAAATGAATGGAAGCTTTACTTTGACGGAGCAGTCAATCAGAAAAGAATTCGGAGTGGGGGCAATTTTGATCAAACCTGAGGGAGAAAATATCCCTTTGGCCAAGCAGCTGGATTTCAAGGTCATCAACAACATGGCAGAATATGAAGCTTGTATATTTGGTTTAGAGGCAGCAATTGTAGCAGGGGCAAAGAACCTCACTATCTATGGGGATTCAATGCTCATCATCAATCAAGCCTCTGAGAACTGGGAAGTCAAAGACGAGAAGCTGAAGCCTTATGTTGGATACATTTAGATACTCACCTTGAGTATTTCCAACTGTACCTTCACACACTTACTAAGGGAAGAGAGTCAGATGGTTGATGCACTTACAACTTTGGCATCTATATGGGATAACCCTGTGAATGTTGCTATGAAGCCACTAGTGATGTGCAAGTCAAGGATTCCTTGTTATCAGGGAGAATAGGTGACGACTGTATATGGACCGAAGGAGAAGCCTTGGTTCTATAAGATTTTTAGATTCTTAGAGAAGGGAGAATATCTAGAAGGAGCCTTGGGAAAGAAAAGGCATGCTTTGAGAGTCACCTCAAGGAACTACACTTACCACTAGGGGTTGTTTTACAGACGGGCTCTGAATGAGAAACTACTTCAATGCCTTGATCAGTATGAAGCAGAAGAAGTCATGAAAGAAATTCATGCTGGGATTTGTGGACCTAAGATGAATGGGCACACCTTGGCCAAGAAGATAATCTGGTAAGGGTATTACTGGGAATTTATGGATAGAGATTGCATAAAGCTAGTCACAAGGTGTCATGAATGCTAACTGCATGGGAATCATATTCATCTGCCACCGACTGAATTACATAATCTGACATCTCCTTGGCTTTCTCAGCTTGGGGATTGATATTATTAAGGAGATAAGGCAAACAGCCTCCAACGGGCATAAATACATTGTTGTGGCTATTGAGTATTTCTCCAAATATGTGGAAGCAATCTCACTACCAACAGTCACTGCAAAAAGTATGGCCAAATTCATCAATAAGAAGCTCATCAACAGATTTGGGCAACCACATCATATTGTCTCAGATAATGGGGTTTAGTTTCAAGGAGAAACAACAGATCAGATCTACTGGAGGAAAAAGGAATTGAGCATCATAGATCCTCGCCTTATAGACCATAGGCTAATGGTGCAGTAGAGGCAGCTAACAAGACGATCAAGAAAATTTTGGCTAAGATGGTAAAGAATTATAAAGATTGGGCAAATAAATTACCCTTTGCTATTATGGGTTACAATACAACCATGAGAACCTCCATAGGGGAAACTTCCTATTCCCTTGTGTTTGGAGGTGAAGCAGTGTTGACGATTGAGACCCAGATTCGATTACTGAGAGTGGTGTTAGAAGCAGAAATTCCTAAAGCGCAATGGGCTGAATCAAGTTACCAATAGCTGTTGTCTTTAGAGGAAAGACGAAAGAAAGCCTTACATCAAACTCAGGTGTATCAGCAAAGGATAGCAAAACCTTCAACAAAGGAGTCAAAATCAGGCCAATCAAAAAAGGCTGAAGCAAGCCAGGCTGATTCCTTTTGATCCTAAAGGAACTTTCAAGCCAAACTGGGAAGGCCGTATCTGGTCAAGAAGATCTTGCCTAAAGGAGCCGTGAAGATATCGGATCTGGAAGGAAATGAGTTTCGGGAACCTGTAAACTTGGATCATCTTAAGAAATACTATCTTTAAGAAAAATGTATAAAAATAATAAATCCCGATAAGTTGAAAAAATAAGGGAGCCCGTTAGGATGAGAACCTCACAAAGAAGCATTCTAAGCAAAAATTAGGGCAAAAGCCTGCTAGGGTGAACACCTCCGAAAATGGGGGTAGTCTATGCAAAAATTAAGGAAAAATGGGGGCAATCTATGAAAAAATTAAGGCCATTGAGAGAAGAAAGTGAGATAGCAGTAATATCATTTGTAATTATTAAAGTATGCTTTTGTGCTAACATTAATAAAATAAAATTTTGCAAAAGAAAATTGTCAAGCCTACTTATGATGTCTAATTCTATGTTTGCATAACTGAAAAGCTAAAACATTGCATAAATAAGGGAAATGGTTATGAGACTTAATTTTTTTCCTATTTCTTTTTCTTCCTTTTGTCTTGCATCATATCTTCAAAATTTGCATCTAATTTTCCTTTTGCATCATCTCTTGCCCTTTTTGATTCATTCTTGTTACTTGCAGCCATCAACATATCGCCTCTTTCTCTCAGTTCCTCTTCAGGAAGATCAGCTTGCATGTTAAGCGAAGACTAGTAATCTTCATCTATTTCATCCTGAAATAAAGCCCAAGCTCTATAAGTAGAATTTGTACTCACTAAAGCAACCCAAGCTTTGTAATTATCATCAGTAGTGACACTCTGGGTGAAGCTCAAGTTCCTCTGAATGGTCCGGTCAGCCCAGAGTTCTTGGATGTCTCTCAGGAAATAAGCAGTAACAGTATAAGGTGTGAAGATGGGAAGGGGCACCTGGAATCCTCTGCACCATTCCATACTGTCTACACATTCTAGCTGGACAGTAGAAAGTTACTGTTTTGAAACCAGCAACTAGAACACAATGATCTACACAATCGGTAGTCACAAAAGAAAGATTCCACCATGGACAACTCCAATGGATTTGATCCTCACACCTATAAGAGAAGAAGTTAGTACAGCCACCAGTCTCTCGCAGAGCAGCCCACTGAACTCCAAACAAAGCATATCTCTTAGATTGCCATTGACGTGGTTTGTAGGTTATGGGAATGACTAGGGGCATCATGATAGCCAATTTCTCTATAAGTTAGATCTGAAGAAAATTCACAAAGTTAGAAGAAGCCTTGAAGGATGAATGAGAAACAGAAAATACCAAAATAGACATACCTGAAGTAGGAAAGGGCTACCCCTCAGCTTTCGAGTGTTCTTGGTAGAATCTAAGCCAATTATAGTTTCAGCCAGAATGTTTGGAAAAAGGTTACGTCCTCTGTTCACCTATTCCATGATATGGACAATCTGAAAACTACCTCTACCCTCTATAGAGATCAGCAAGAAGTGAGAATAAAGGCAAAAGTTGGTAATCATCTTCCAAGAATTGCATCCTTTAGGTTTAGAGTCGCCCAGTTCAAGCAACCGTTCATTCAGAATGTATTGACCATCTACACAGGATTGTGTCTGGTCTAAAGTTACTTCAAAGATGCCAGACATGAATTCTAGGGTTAGAGCATACAAGCTAGGTAATGCTAGAGGAGCATTAGAATCATGAACCTTGCCCAGAATGCCTTCAAAATTCTTCAAATAGGGGGCAGGTCCATGGTCCTTGTAATCCGATCCAACACTAGCAGCAATTATCAAGTTTCCACCATGGATGAAATCTATAGTTCAAGGGTTGATCTCAACATCAATCAAGTCAACACAACCCCTTATAATGCCATTAGGTCCTTTACTGACTTCTACACACATCTCGATGATCTTCATAGATTTTCATGAATCTAGGAGGATTTTATGCATGACATTCCACATCCATAACTTAATTTCATGTAGGTATAAATCACAACATATCAAGCACCTATAGGACATAGTTTTAGCATAAAAATTCATGCATACAACATGCAATATGTATTAGCGTTCATATCTCTTACATGCCAATACATGACAAGCATTAGCATAGGCATAAATATGTTTCATGCGTCCATACAAGACATGCATACATCTACCAGGTAAAATGTTAAAGCTACAAAGAAAAGCACATGAATGACAACTGAAGTCAATACCACCACCGACGAAGACATCAAAAACCGCACTCAGGGGCAAGTAAGTCCGATTATAATTTGAGTCCAATTTTGGATGAATTTCAAAAGAATACTGAGGATTACAGAGAACAACAAACAGGGTGTCTGTAATTCACAAGGGAAGTTACAAAATAATAAAAAACTTAGAAAATTGCAGAAAATTCTTAATCAATCCTTAACATCAATTGATGAAGAATCTGTATGCATTTGGCATTAGGAGATTTCTAGAATTTCTAGAAATTATCAAACCAGAGGATTTCTTTAGTAAAACAGAAAATTGAGAGGCCTTTCCGGATAAAATAAATAAATATAGTTAGAATGCTTTTCCCATGTGTAAGTCGCAATCAGATATTCTCAAGGAGTAGACAATCCTATTCCCTAGTGCGAGTCATAATCACGATTCCCTAGTAGAGCAGACATTAATCCTCAGTAGAGTTAACAAGCTATTTTCCGACGACAGCTATCAAATCCAAACTCCGGCGATGAGTTGACTTAACGTTTTTATGTTTACAATGTTGAATTTTTTTTATTTTCAGTTATAGAGTTTTTTTTCCATTTTATTTCTAAAAATACTTATTCTAGCCAAACTAACTCTTTTTTTTTTATCGCGTTTCCATCATCAACACCCCGACAACAACGCATCTTTTTCGGCCATCAAGTCTTGCTAGCCACCTTGCCTATCGTCCTCAATCTCAATGAAAACACAGTCTTCCAATCACTAGTAACTTGCACCACATCGATTTCCTCGCCGGAACTTGATAAGAATTTTAAAAAGGAAGAACGGCACCACCACTATCAACAATGGCACCAACGCCGCCTGAGTTAGATTTCAAAGAGTACGTCTAATAATTTTTTTCTTTTTTCTATTAGCTAATTTTTGTTCGTTTACCAAGTTTCTAATGAAAGTTAATTTTTCTATTTTTAGATCTGTCAATTGCAAGAAGAGCTTACCTTCATCGATTTTTAATTTTTCTATTTTTCAATTTTATTTTAGGAACATGCTTATAAGTTGTTTGTTGAAATTCCTCAACCAAACTTTGTCTCTTATATATGGTAATTTCTAGATTTGAAGATTTAAGGTGTTTAAGGAAGATCTAGTGTTTCTCTTCCAAACAATACCAAAGAATAACATACTCTGTTTAAGTTGATATCCTTATATAGTTTTTCTCTTCTTTTTTTTTTCCTTTTCTAGGTGTATTTGTGTGTTCTTTTGGTCTAAAATGAATGTACTTTTCATATTTTTCTTTATATTGGTTCATTTGCCGCTAATCTAGACCTGTTTAGTTGTATGAGAAAATGGTCTTAAGTGTTCGATAAAAGTCCCAGATGTAAAAAGAGAATAAATTCCATATAAGTAATATCTAAAACATTATTTTGAAAGGTATAATATATATCTCTCTTCTTTTTTCTTTAACGTGTAAGTATAATATATAATGTCATAATAATACTAAAAACGATCCATGAACTGAATTAAATTAAAATATATATTAAAAACATTATACTTCATATATACTTAGGGTTTTCTTCCCATATACATTAACTATAAGTTAAATAAATATTTCCAAATATCATTGTTTATACAAAATTCAAAAATAATATAAATCTGTTGAAACTTTACAATATTTTTGAATAATTACGTAATTGCAAATAATCAAAATTAATATTTAATAATAAATATATATTTTAAATTTAAATTATGTTTGAAAACTTTTTGTCTACTTACGTAATTAGTTTTATATTGTTTTGCTCGTGTCTTGTACCATACTTCTTGTATACATATTAACAAAATTCAACGGATGTTATAAATTATTATTTTTTAAATGCAAATAAAAATCAAGGAATTTTGTATGTTTTACATGAGATATACTTCATGTTTACTTCATATAAACTAACTGTGTACTTAAGATATATTTTATCGTTTGTATGGTATACTCGAAATTTACTTATGCTAAAATTCTAATGTTTTTTTAACTGAGTACAACAAATTTTTTAAAATATCAGTGTTTATACAAAATCAAAAAAAATTTAAGATATATTTTGTCATATGTATGGTATACTTTGTTTTTACTTGCAGTGTACTTCTCCTTACTTAACTTATTAAAATCAATAATCATTTTATTGATGAATTGTATTTTTTTAAATACAAAAATAAAAAAAATATCAGTTTTTATTTATATTAATGGAGAATGAGATGAAAAATTGAACTCCAAGAACTTTAAAGTCAAAGGAGCCTTTTTAAGAGGAAACATGAATTTCCTAGAATTGACTGAATTGCTATCAAATGTATTAAAATTCAACAAATTTTGAAATATGTAATTTTATATGGTGTACTTGAAATATATTTCTTATTTACTTGATATAAACTTATTGTGTACTCATGATATATTTTATCATATGTATGATATACTTGGTATTTAGTTAAGATATATTTTGTCATATATATCAGATACTTGGAATTTACTTATGGTAACCTTCCATTATACTTGGCATTTACTTAAGATATATTTTTTTTGATATGTATGGTATACTTTGTATTTACCTCACGTGTACTTCTGAAATAGTTTTTGACAACAAATACAAGCTGTTAGATTCAGAAATGATATTACAAAATGAAGATGATCAAAGCATGCATTTTTATATTCAAATAAAGGAGAAGGAAACAGATTTGAATCGTATCCATTATATGTGTACTTCAATTAGAATCTGGTAGAAAAAACAGTTGTCGAGTCTTCGTCAACAACAAAAGCTTCCCATTTAACAAGTTACGAGCCTACTGATGCTATTAAAACAAATATATGGAAGTTTTTGCATTTTCATGCAAAATCTTTATTATATACAGTATGCTTCATAAATACTTATGGTCAACTTTCAATATATTTTAACTATAAGTTAAATAAATGTTTTAAAATATTATTATTTATACAAAAATCATAAATAATGTAAATCTGTTGAAATAGTACAATATTTTTGAATAATTAGGTAATTGCAAATAATCAAATTATTATTTAATAACAAACATATATTTTAAATTTAAATTATATTGAAAAGTTTCTGTCTACTTATATAATTAGTTTTATATCATTTTCTTCTTGTGTACTTGTAGCATACTTCTGGCATACTTGATTAACAAAATTCAACAGATTTTAGAAAATATTATTTTTAAATGAAAATAAAAATCAATAATTATTTGATTGATGAATTGTATTTTTTTTTAAATACAGAAATGAAAAATATATCAATTTTGATTTATTTCAATGGATAATGGATGAAAAATTGAACTTCAATAACTTTAAAGTTAA
>CANYLF010571542.1:0-13630 GCA_948193215.1 Bocquillonia castaneifolia | reverse complement strand
AAAGTCTTTTGTAATGCTTGTGTATATGTATATATTATATATTTATATAAATTGCTTGTTTGTATGTATTTAGGTTGTATAATATAGATATAATATTGATTCACTCAGTGAGGTCTGACTCCTCTCAACTATTTTTTTTTTTAAGGTTTCCTAAGGAGTCGGATAGATTCTTTGATAGCCACCTTGTAAATTCTTTCTCTGCAAGGTTTATTATTTTATCTATATATTATAGTTGTCGTAAATTCTAGTTACTCCGCAGTTTTAGAAGTTAGAGCTATAATGTTTATATTAAAAGAGATATATGGTTTCATTATATTTTATTTATTATTGAAGATTATTTAAATTGTTGTTGGTGAATATTATTTATTTATTATAAATTGATTTGGAAATTGCTTTTAATATATAAATGATATGATTTATAAGTGAGATTTGGTTTGGATGGCTTTCGGGTTAGGCTTGCTATGGGTTTTGACGTTTTTAAACCTACCCATTCCCTAGCGGTCCGATCCGGGTTTGGGTTGTGACAATTATGCAAAAAGATCCCCGCATACATAAAATGAAAGAAGTTAAATAGAATTTCTGAATATACAATTCCGGCAGTATATGGATCCTATGGTCAGGCACTAATAATGGGAAATCAGTTCAGCTCTAATTTAAATAAGAAAAGCGGAACTAAAACTATTTAATTGACATCAGACCCAACCTTGATATTATTTGCCATTACAAGCATTACAGTGTAAGGGCTGATATTGATGTTGCTATAATGCAAAACCACAATGGAAAATGTTGTGATCAGACTTTTCCAACAGAAGAGAATGCCATTAGAAAGCCCAAAAGATGGTAAAAGAATGCAGACCAAATATTAACAAAGACAATGTGTGTCATCATGCAATGGCGAATTCAAATGATTGAATGTTTCAAAAAGGCTCAATGATAATGGGGGAAAGAGGATATATATATACCTAATAACCTTCTGGGGGGTAAAATTAGATTCCCATAAATGATTCAAAATAACTCCTTTCCATGTAGCTCTGAACCGTGTGAGCTGCTCAGATTTGTCCTCAGTTTCCGAGGAAAATCCAGCAGGTCCCACTAAAATAAGATGTCGAACATGCTCAGGATGCTGCAACAGAGAATTAACCAACATCAGGAATGACATAAATGTGATCAAAGTTTTTTATGAATTACAGTTAGCTATAGGGATCACCTTGAGTGCATATTTAGCTGCAACATACCCTCCGAAGGAATGCCCAAGCAAAATGAAGTTGCTCAGGTTTTTCTCCTTTCGCCAGGCCTCAAAGGAGTCAATGAACCAAGCCTCAGTTTCTACATTATAAAAAGCAGCAACAACAAAATTACAAGGCTTCTTCTAATCATTCAAACTAATAACAAAGTGAAATTATTTATTGTATCTAACCTTCAGTGCTCTTGCATGTAAAGTCAGGTCTACTTGATCCACCCCAACTGTATTAACCCAAAAGAACAGAAAAGAAAAGGAAAAAGGGCACAATCAATCTCTCTCGAGGGGTAAAAGTAAGCAACAACACCAGCAACATAGCATTGTAAGAAGAAAGAGCATGAAATTAAATAAGAAGTGGTGAAGTACCCAAGCTGATCAATAGCAATGAGCTTGAAACGAGAAGAAAGAGCGTCAAAATTACGAAAGAAGAAACCTTGAGAAGCAGCATAACCATGAACCATTACAAGCGTAGGAGCAGATTCATCATTGTTATCGAAAGTAACGGTGTTAATAAAGCGTGGCTCATTACTTTTAGAACGGAACCACCTCACTTTTGACCCTGGCGGCCCGCTCCCTATATTCACTTGTTCCTGAACATAAGGAGTCCTGCAAAAAAATTTATTAATCGTGATTATCAATAAATCCCAATCGTAATTTTAATTAATTAGAGCAAAAGTGAAATTGATTTAAAAATTGGGGTTTGAGAAGGTAAAAACATATTAATTGATAGATTACTTGATGATAGAGAGGAGAAGTTTTTCGGAGGCGATGACGTGATCAGTGGAAGTAGGGATCCAACGGAGAACAGAAGGCCATAGAGATCGTGTTTTTACCCATGACGATGATGATGTTGATGTAGTGGCAGTAGTAGCTGCAGCCTCTTCTGCCATTTTTGATGTCATGAAGCTAGATACTCTTGAAGATGCGCGAAGTAATCTCATAAAAGAGCGATTTGAAGGTGATGAGTTTAGCAATAATCATAAGTACATTAGGGTTATATAATAATGTAAATGTAAATGTAAATGAAATGACTGGTAAAAAGCGTGCCACGTGAAGTTCAACGACCATGGAAGTTACGTATTGAGTGGCGTCATTTATTTCCTTTCCTTTTCTTGTCAAAGAAACCTAAGAAGAATTACATTGGAGGTGACGAAATTATTATTATTATTCAAAGTCTAAGAAGAGCAGCGTTAGCGTCTTCCTTTCTTGCGACTTTCTTTTCCCCTTCCGATCCAGAGTCTTCGACATCAAATATTTGTATCTGCAATGCATTGTATTTGTTTGTCAAATGATAATCGATCAGGGACGAGCACATTCATTCATTAAGCAGCAAAACTATTAAAAAGTCAAGTTTATGAGTTTTTTTAAATGCATTTTGGTAGTGCACATTGTCTCATCAATTGGGTTTAGCAAGTTCTTTTTTTAAGCCCACAATTACATTTTTTAACCAAAAGTCAACAGTTGCTACTAAACTAAGACATGATCGGTCAACATAGGGCAAGCAAGCAGCAAATAAATGACAGCAGGTCCAGTAACTAATCAACAACTGATGATACAATTTGGAAGGTGCCCACCTCAAAACCAAAAAAAGGTTAAAATTTAAAAAATACTTCAAATAAATTAATTCATAAAATACATTGTCAATGCTGGACAAATGACAGTTCAATTCAGAAAATAACTAACACCTAAAAACTCTACATTACGCTACCATTCTAATTATGTAAAAAAAAAACTAATGTAGACACAAGACTAGATTTCCTTGATTTTCAAACACTTGAAATTTTAAATTACATCGGTGCATCACAATGGGCCATGCAACCACCAAGCAGACGAAACACCTCTACTCAGCTCTTGATTGACCAGCTCGGGATGAAAGGATGATTCCCACAATAAGACCGTAGAGTGCCAAAGCTTCAGCAAAGATGAGAATGAGGATCATTCCAACGAAAAGCTTTGGTTGTTGTGCATTAGCTCTGCAAAATCATATTCAACATTACAACAGAGTCGATCATCCGGGTGAAAATTATAACCAACAACTCTAAACAAAATGAAAAGGCAAGATTATACTTTTTTTTGAACATAATGAAAAAGCAAGATTGCCATATACAATATACATATCAAGTGGTACAATTAATGGCAAAGATGCAAGACAACAAGCAATGGACGGCTAATCATGTGATCTCACCCATTTATGCATAAAGAGGGAACTGGTCCTAAAAGGGACTGGGAAGGGGAGTACTACATTGCGAAAGAACTAGTTCAGCTATAACTTACACAATGAAAAACTCAAGAGGAATCAACTATACTCCAGAATATCAAGTCCTAACCTATAATTAAGTTCCTAATGTAATCAATTGAAGTCCTCTTCCTGCTATAACTAACAACTAAAGACAAATACTCTGATGCAAAAGAAAATTAATGAAACTAAAGTTATCCGAATTTAGGATCCATGGACGTAAGGAACAGAAACAAAATTCTAATTTTCTGAATAAAAAAATAAAATCTAAAAAAAATCATGCTGCTAAAGTGCAACTAGCAATTCACCAAAAGGAAGTTCTCCTTCAATGCAAACTTGAGCTTAGTGGTGCTTCAATGATGAATTAATTAGAACTTAGAATATATACATATATTGGTTGATAAAAAAACAAGTTTAAACAATACACTTGAAGAGAATCTTTTCTATGATCAGACCCAATCATGTTGTACAAGAACAGGCTCCTCCATAAAACCCATCAGAATATTGATATGATGGATTCTATTTTACCTATTTCTATACATACTTAGTTTTATTTTATTTATTTCATTTACTTAATTTAAATTGTCATTTACTTAATTTAAATCATCATTTACTTAATTGTTTAATACTTTATAGATTACTTATATTTTATAGTATGGGAATGCAGTCATTTTTCCTCTTGCATTCACCAGATTTATGATACTACCAGATCTATGACAGGTACTTGGCAGGAAAAACACCTAGAGGGCTTAGCACTATAATCAATAAAAAAAACAACATACTTAGTGTTGTTATAATGGCAACTATCAAGGTAACTTACATTCTTTCTCAGTAAATAAAATAAACCAAGATCATTCCATATAATGAACAAATAGAGATACATTACCATCAGATCAGAAAGGAAGATACGTAGAAATTAGAAAAGAATAATACCTAACACCGGCATCCCCAACAATGCCAATGGCCATACCAGCGGAGAGACCAGCGAGGCCACAAGCGAGACCAGAAGAGAGGTGAGCGTATCCATCAAAGAGATAATAGGATTTGGCCTTAGGATTAATACCTGTACTAATAATCACAGCAATTATCAAACCGTAAATACCTAAAACTCCAGCCATAACCACCGGCACAATCGATTTCATAACTAGCTCAGGTCTCATCACGCCCATCGATGCCACACCAACACCGCTCTTCGCCGTTCCATAAGCAGCTCCCATGCCTGCAATTGCAAAATCACCATGTCAAAATGCCTGATCCACGTCATCATCATCATATCAATCAACACAAATAAAAATTATATTATTACAGGAGAAGACGAGGGCAGCAGCAGCGCCAAGGAAACCAAAGAAAGGGGCTGTCTCATCGCCGCTGAATGTCTAGGACATTATTCTCTTTTTTTTAATTGTACAATTTTTTTTTTTTTTTGCCTTCAAAATCTGGAGTTTACTGATGGATGCCAATTTCCGATCCGAATTTCAGTCAGGAATAGAGTAGAAGTTAGCGTTGGTTCGCTTATATTCAGAGGCCACATATCAATGGGCCTCTTCATAAACTTATTTAATGGGCTTTTTCTGTCAACAATAATTCTCCCGAGAGTTTCGATTCCTCTATTTTAAACTAAATTTTATTCAAAGTAAATAACAAAAATGACGTATTTTCAGCTTTATAAAAAAACATGCAGTCAAAATATTATATATATATATAATTTAATTTATCTCACCAAATGAAAATTTTCATAAGGTGTTTTTCATCTCTCTTGATGTTTGAAATGTTTTAAGAAAAGTGACAAATGGAGTGAATACAGTGTATTTTTCCTTGTATAAGGGGGTGGTAATAAAAGGGCTTAACGTATAAAAATGATAACCTTGCAAAATGAAATAAAAATGAAGTATTTCCTAAAATAATATTTTTCTGAGGGGATGATGATTTTGTTTATGGGGTACATGGTCCACCTTTCAAAGCTCGTAGCATAGTCATATAGCCAGCATACAAAGCTTGAGATAAGAAAAATAATGATTCATCCCTTTTCAGATTTCTCAACTCCCACCACAAAAGAGATGCCAGGGTAGCAACCTTCAAGGAAAATGGAATTTGCAAGAAAATGCAAGGCAAGAGGATGCAAAATGGGAATACACAAGTTACCTGTTGCTCTTACTACCAAATCAGAGATGAAATAAGCAAAAGTTGAACGGATAATCTGCAAAAGACATTCCAGTTCAGTAATAGAATCAGAAATAGGTCAATACAATCAATTAGACACACAACAAGAATAAAGAACCCCAAATTGAAATTAAATGGAATTAATAGTAGATAAGATCAGACACAAGCTATAACATAACATTGTTAGAAGTAATGAGAGGACAGGTTTCTGGAGGTTGTAATGCAAGAACAAAACAACTTATGACTAAAATGAAATTTTCAACATAATAAATTGAATGAGATCCATCCCAAGATTCTTTACTACATTCAATGCCATACCAAAACTCCATAATCATGCCATACAATCTATAACAACTCCATCTAAATTTCTGCTTCGATCAGATCAGATACCATGACGAGAGGATTCAAGGCAACCGAGATTCCTAGCCAACAATCAGCATTCAGCAACCATAATGAGAACATTTGGCTGTCAACATCAGTAATGCCACCTTCCACCAGCCAAGAGGATGAACTTCTTTCATCACTCTGTACAGCAGAAGCAATCAAACTTCATATTACATAAAGATCAAGCATTGTTTTCAATCCCCTAAGATCAAATAAAACAAAACTAGCCCCAATGCAAATCATTAAATTGCCAAGGTGCATGAGAATTAAACAAACTGAAATATCTGCAAAAGGGATTTTCACTTGCCTCCAGTTCCTGGAAGAGAATAAATAAAACTAGCCACATCACATTGCATAAACTCATCAAGTTCCTATAATCAAACGAATAGAAACATATGCAGAAGCAGGGAAAATTTGGCAACAGAGGCCTACCTCATTGAAAGGGCGATCTACAATGATTTACCAACCTGGCAGAAGCAGAAAGAGGTGTAAGCTTTGATGTTTCGCCAGAAGATAAAGAGTACATTATGTTGTTGTCATCTGGTTTTGAACAAGCAGAATTTATATAGTCTATGGCACAGCAACCTTACACAGAATAAAACAAAGTAAATTCATCACATTCTCAATTAAACATTTTAGACCATTTGTTCACAAAACAATTACCTTACCATGAAAATCCAAGTCCCATGCATTCGACCATATAGAACTGATCTATTCATGTTAGATAAGGATATACAGGTGAAGCTCCCATACATTGATAACATTCATGCATCTCAACAGTGTGTGAGTGCGTGTGTGTTAGAGAGTGTGCACGCGCTTGTGTGTTAGAGAGAGAGAGAGTGAGAGAGGTGAGAAGACACCACAATCCTTGCAAGAAGTTGCAATAGATGTTAAACAAAGCTTCCTTGGATTGAACTTTACTGAAAATAAGAAAATGGTTAGTTAATAAAGTTCACTTGAAAAATCAAAGCAGTACTTTCAGTACTTTCAAGGGGAAGAGAAAAATGTTCTGTATCTTGCCATCATGAAACAATCCTACACTGTACAATACTAAAAGAAAGAAAGAAAAGAAAAGGTCAGAAACAAGGAGCGTCTTCTCTATGGGTTCCTAAATGTAAATAAAAAATTGGGTATGAACTCTCCACCCTTTGAAAGTACAATGCCGATGGATGAATGATTACTGATCTGTGAATCAAGAGGTTCTGATGCTCATGAACTAGATAATTGGAGCTTCAACATTTTTATTAAACTCCTTCAACATCAAGACACAACAAAAGCATATCTGATGACATTTTAAGCACAGCGGTTATCCAGCGAATTCTTCACCACTGAGGCCAAACAGCAAGTGATATCACTAAGACCCCCAAGTGATCCAACAGGCTATTAGAAGCATCTCCTTTCTTCCTTGGCATTTTCTGGATCATCAATAGCATTTGGTTTGAATTAAGTATGTACATGGGGAACCCAATCCAGGAATATCATGCTACCATCTCTTGCCACAGACTCATGCGTGAAGGGAACATGACAGCTTCTGTAATTGTCTTAAGAGGCACACCCAAAAACACAAGCTAGTCCATCAAGGCTTCCCACTTGGCTTCATTGTCATATGCCTCTCAATCAATTTGTCCACAAATGCACGAATCTGCACATTTAAAAAATATCCAAGAGTAAATCTCACTGAAACACCAAAAATTGAGGAGAACCACCTACCCAAAGTATATCATTACCGCAACAAGATGATTATGTTAAGAATAAGGCTCAAGAAAGGTAAGACATTATAAGTTCAACAAGAGGAACACTTATTCACACTAACTATTTAAAACGAGTATTTTCTAGTGATCCAAAATTGTTAGTAAATTTCTCATATGACTTGTGCACCTTGTTTTTGCGTTTAGAATCGAGAAATACATAAACAGCCATCGCTTTTTCTGCATCAGTCGCCTGTTCCATGACCTGATGATTAAAATATATGTAAAAGAACATTAATAAGATGGAAAGGCTCTGTCAAAATTATGAATAACCAAATTCTACTGACTAATGTTCTCATATGTGAAATCTAAAACCAAATATAACACAAGTGGGAGGAAAAAGGAAATAACAAAACCTTAGTAGCAGTTTTCTTCATTATTGATTTGTATCCTTCCCTGTCAATTTTTCTGGCCTTATAGACGGGCATCAGGAGTGAGGCAACAAAATCCACAACGGCCTGTTTAATGCAGTCTGCACCTCGATGATTTTTGTTTGGTTCCTTGCCTAAAGTAACTTGTGAGATTGAACTCTCATTTACCCGTCCATCATTCTTCCAAGTGTGTGGTTTTGAACTTGTGTTCGAATCCTCTTCATCCTTTATATGCATAGCTGGGTGAAAAAAGTCTGAATCAGCAGCAGCTGCTTGAGATTGCCATCTCTCAATGGCCTGATAGTCCTTTATCCCCTCACTACCAGCAGAATCAACCCATGCTCTAGTAAAAAGACTACTGTCCACGGCAGCAGTTTCTCCAGACTGCTCTCTTAAATTCATATGGCATGCAATCTCATTTGAATGGCTCTGCTGAGATAAGTTATCAACAGATATTCTTGAACTATTGAGGTTAACACATGCAGCAGAGAAGTCAACAGACCAGTCCCTGACTCTGCAGTTCCTTGAGTCTATTTCTGATAAACAGTCTTGTTTTCCCAGAACACCACCAGACCACTTCCTTCTAAGATCATATTCATCCATCTGTGCATATTGTTCCCGTCTTGCAAATTTATGAAATGAAGGTATCTTTGGAAGCTGCAGCATGGTGTTACGTTTGGCTTCTGCTGATGCATACGCCTGCAATTTACAGACACAATTTCACTTCATAAACATAAAATAATGAGGGGGGAGTGGGGTAAGAATACAACCATGAAAAAAGGGCAAGAAGGATGGTCAGGAAACACAGCACTGAGGTAAATCTGCCTCTTTCAGTGTCAAAAGCATATTGTATAATGATGTTTCAAAAGAAATCTACAAGAGATCAGCTAACCACACAAAAAGGAACAAAGATCACATCAAAATCTAGGAAAAAGCATGACGCTGGTGTTTTATAAAAATTTTTAGGTGACATCTGCCTTTGGTTAAAATTTTTTGCTTAACAGGTAATACTCTAATAGCAGTTCAATACCAAGTTGAGAAAGAAACCATCACAGAATATCAACAGAGAGTAGACTATGGAAATCTAGCAAGAATAAATAGTCATAAAAGATGGTGACAAGAATTGGGATTATAACCAGATACTGAATGTCCACAAAAGCGAGACTATAGAGATGTATGAAAAAGAGACCACCACTTGACATAGTGACCATTGCACAAAGAAAAACAAACCTCAGCAGCTGCACGAGCAGCAGCATGGGCTGCTTCTGCTGCAGCTAAGGCAGCCAATTCTTCTTCAGACATGGAATACTTGTTCTCCTCCGCTGACTCATTATCCTGTCTACCTAATAATGAATCCACTTTCAAGTCCTTTAAGGTTTCCAGCTTCACTAGCCTCCCGTTCACTTTCTTCATATTTGCATTTTCCAAACCACCATACTGAGAACGCAATGGTGGCTTCCCTGAGGCTGGGTTGTTCACAGATCTTCTCTTTGAAGCTTTTTCTCTGCGGAAAACTTCGAGCCAGACACTTACCAGCTGACTTGCAATTGCACGTATATCACGGCTAGTATGCACACACACTTTTTCTTTCACGGTTTTCCCAATGCCTGAACCAAAAAATTTCATTAGAATCGTAAGTTTTCGACTCTTCCATTTATAAGGGAAAGCACACTACATCTAATTATGGAAACTAAAACCAGAACCCTCATAATTAAAAAGATGGGAAAATTAGAGAGAAAGAAGCTGCCATCTCTAGAGAACATTTATTTTCTCAAGTGCATCAGGCAGAAATTCAAGTCTAATAAAACTCTCATTTTAAATCCTATGATGACAGTAGATGGACAAGGTCCAAGAAGTTTTTCCACGGCAGTTTATCTTTATAGAAATATCAGTTTGGTGAAACTTATCAAATACCAATAAAGA
This sequence comes from Bocquillonia castaneifolia, assembly GCA_948193215.1. Taxonomy (NCBI): domain Eukaryota; kingdom Viridiplantae; phylum Streptophyta; class Magnoliopsida; order Malpighiales; family Euphorbiaceae; genus Bocquillonia; species Bocquillonia castaneifolia. Next base: position 3,568 of record CANYLF010571542.1, on the reverse strand, counting down.
AAGCAGTTTCCTAACATGTGCAAACAGTCCATATACATTGCATGACATAAAGAATAACTAAGCAAAAAAAAAAGGCCTAATGATCAAATAAAATCCAAGCCTTCAAATAATATTGCAAACTTAACCAAACCTTTTAATTTTTGCAATTATAACCAAATTTCAAAGCTTTGTTGCAATTTTAACCAAATTTCAAAGGTTCATTGCAATTTTAACCAAACCTTTACTAATTACCAATTAAATCCAAACCTTTTGATTGAAATCCAATGTTAACCAAAATATAATTAAATAAAGTGCAAATTTTTAAATTTTAACTAATTGTGATGGAATTTTATTTATGTGGGATTGTATAAACTTGAAATGAAATTCAAAATCACATCAAAAATTTCAAAATTTCGTTAAAATTGCATTTCAATTAAAAGGTTTGGATTTAATTGGTCATAGCAGAGATTTGGTTAAAATTGCAACCAACTTTTGCAATGTGGTTATAATTGCAAAAGGTAAAAGGTTTGGTTAAATTTGCAATTTCGTTTAAAGGTTTGGATTTATTTAGTCATTAGGCCAAAAAAAAACTAACGCCTGCATACAAGCGTGTAGGAATAAAAATAATAAGACCAAACAGACCTGACAAACGCACGGCAAGTAAATCAGTTGAAACAAGTACAAGAAGCCGAACGCAATGACGCAAGAGCTGAGTCCCATCCTTCCCCATTGAATCCTGTCATTAAATATTTGAACGGATCACAACTTTCAGTCCATGTATTAATAAATAATTTGCAAATTCATTACAGGATAGCACACTATGGAAGGCAACATACCAGAATCCATGAATTAAGTGTGGTGAGTCCTTTTCTGGTCCCAGCAAATAACTTCAAAGTTTCAACAGGAAGATTCAGCAACTTTTTGGCCAAATGCAATCGTCCTGCAGAAGTTTTACAGGTAAAGAACATCTCTTGTAGTAAAGCTTCCCTGGTTAAAATCTGGGCTCCGTCCAAGGAATTCTTGTAAAGCACATTGGAAATCTCAACTGCCTCAAGTCTCTTGGTAACGTCCCTAACTTCGTCCCTCTCCCACTCTGTGTGTCTCTCTGCAACTTCCATTGCCTCTACTTCTGCTGTGTAATCATTTCCAGTATTCAATATGTCAATTATCCGTACTGCCTCTCGGAGCCCACTCATCATAGCACCACCAACTGTGTCAGGATGCTCCTTGCAGGTAGCTTCACCAGCAAAAAATACACAGTTCTCAACAGGCCTGCCTAGTATATCATAGTCTTCCCCAGATGACCCAATTGCAACATAGGAGTAAGCACCAAAGCTAAAGGGATCCCTACCCCAATCAGTCACCACTGTTGCAACTGGATCAGGTACTGCAGCCTCCCCAAAAAGCTTACGGAGAACCATTAATGCATGGCCTACATGATATGATGAGTTCATACTTTGGCCATCTACAGCTGCCTTACCGACCACTAAGGCTATGAGAACAGGAGCACCAACAGTTTTTCTGACATTCCAAAACATAAAACAATGGCCCCTTCTATCAGTTTCCTCAGCAGTAGCTCCAAAGTAATCCACAGAATCATCCCAAAATACATCAGGAAATTCTAGAACTACTTTATTAAGAACTCCAAAACCAAGCCGTTGGATGGAGGAACATTTCCATTGGGGCAATGGAGGATTAAACTTTATGGCTTCTGCTTTCAAGCACCCAAGTGGCACTGTGATCAATACAGCATCCCCTGAAAATTCACTACCATTTGATGTGGAAATTTTCACTTTTTCATACTGACTTTCACTTACTCCAGTTTCCTTGGTGTTATACGAAATATCTGTGACTACATGATTAAGGTGAATGCAAAGCCCTTTGCTGAGAGACTCAACAACATTACTGTAACCCCCTTTAATCATACAATGAGCTCCTCCAAATCCTCCATAAACATCATCTTGATTCCAGTAGGGAAGGGACACGTCCTTCAACAAAGCAGCACAACCATACTCCAAATGGGCAAAATGCCAATCCATAACTCTCCTCTCGAGAGGACTCAAAATCTCCTCTTTAGAACTTTTCTCCTGAACTCCACCATCAACACTGCCACTTTCTGAACCATACATAACTTCAGCTGCAGCGAATTCGGATTCACGGATATCTGTTCTTGAGCATGCTGCACGACGTCTTTTAAGGGCATATTCTAAACCATTCTCCAGAGACATTTTCATTGCATGTTCCCCTTTCTGAGCAACAAGCAAAACCATGTCATCCAATAGACTGTTGTACTCTGCTTCCAATGTTTCATCCAAATCAGTAGGAACTTTTTCTTTGGTAACAATGTCATAAAGAGGGCAATCACTATTCAGGACTGTCAACTCAAGGCCTAACTGAGCACAGATCAATGAGGAAGGGTCTGGCCTTCTTTCAGTGTCCACATCAGCCTCAACACCAGTAATAATGCTAGCCCCAAGATCTACAGGAACTGAAAGAGATGAACGGTCTGTATGAACACGCCCCCCTATCCTACTCCTCGCTTCAAGGACAGTGACAGAAAACCCCTGCCTTTGCAAGTGGCGAGCTGCAGTTAAGCCAGCCGGACCAGCTCCTACTATAATGATTTTCTTTTTGCCTTCAGATACACATGGAAAATCATGGATCCCACTGGCATCATTGCATGAAGATGATTGAACACTTTGCAAGTAATTCCTTAATTCTGGAGTTATAAAACCTGTCATGCTCTCAAAAGGTGCACCAACTGGATCAGCAGACACATCATCCAAATTGGCCAGTCCATTGGGTAGTTTTTCATTAACAGTACCAGTTTGCTGAACATCACCAGTTAAGCATTCTTCGTATTCTGATACATTGGATACTTCAGTTTTTGTTGGAGTAATAAGCTCCCTGCTTATGGTGGTTTTGGATGTAGGGTTTTCATCAACCATGGCCCCATTATTTGCCTCCAAGGAAGTTTCAGAACTTTTAACTTGACCAAGGATAAAGGAGACCCCATCCTCCAAATCAGCAACTGAGACCTCAGGATTCACCTCAAAAGTTTTTTCTTCAAGAAGTTTATAATTGTGCTTCACACTGGATTCTGCTTTCTCTTTCTTGGAAGCAATGCCAACATTTATGTAGCCCTGTCAAGATTTCATACGCATTAAAATCTCAAAACTAGAAAAAACGAATTTAAAAAAAAAACAAGGCATTCCATATAGTGAAATCCCAAAACCCAGGAGTGAATAAGTGCGGGTTGATCCCATACAAGCAATCAAAAATGGTTAAGTAATTCTCAGCGAAGTTTATATACAAACTTACACTCTGATCAAGAAATGCATATATTTCCCTAATTAGAGAGGCATGTGGCGATTCATCCTCAGAAAGACTCTCTGTGACACCACAGTCAGTAAGAGGAAGTATACGGCTAACATCTTTGCTCCAAAGACCCAAAATTTGATTCCTACAATCCAGAAAAATGAATAAATTGCATAGTGCAGGAAGGATTAGTTAAAAAACACACCCAAAAGTATGAAGAATAAAAGTTCAAGATGTATCTTCCCTGACCAAGAATTACAGATTTAATAAT
>CANYLF010570834.1:0-11484 GCA_948193215.1 Bocquillonia castaneifolia | reverse complement strand
ATTTCTGTGCCTTCGACATTAGTTCTATAAAAGAGGTCGGTTTAAGCGTAGCCAGTTTCTCCTGGAGCTTTGAAAAAGTTGTTCCTTTCCTGAGGGGTTCGGCGGCTATTTCGACATTGAGCTTGTCCACTAGCATCGCTTCTGTATTGAACCTTTCCATATAACTTCTCAGGTCTCCCCTTCTCTCTGGATGCATCTATGTAAGTCGCCTGACTTCTTGGTAGGTGGTATGTTTGTTAAATATCTAGCTCTGAAAGCTGATGCCAGGTCATCAAAGCATGCTATGGACCCCCCCTCTAACTTAAGAAACCATTGCTGGGCAGATCCTGACAAAGTTGTTGGGAACACCCGACAAAGTGTGGCATCGTTCATGCCCTGCTGTAAGGACATGACCGTTCTGAATTTTGCTATGTGCTCTTTAGGGTTCCCTAACCCATCAAAGGCCTCCATTTTTGGCATTTTTAGCTTATCTGGCAGAACTTCTGTCTGTATGTGCCAGCTTAGTGGGCTCCTTGTGTCTTCTAGGCAGTCCTCCTCATACTCGCCTCTCTTGATTTTCTGAACACGTCCAGCATTCTCCTGTCTAGGTCTCCATCTTACTCAACAAGTTCAAGTCATTTCCTCTTGGATGGGTGAGATGCAAATGAATCTGCCTCATCATTTTTTCCCTTGGTCTTTCCCTGGTCTGGCTTCTCTCCGTTTTCCTCCCTTGGTAACTCCTTGGTGAGATCTACCACCTCCTTGGGTGTCACATGGTGGCCGTCTCCTCCTTCCGAAGGAGGTTGGATGGTGTTCCCAGGTTGGGTTAGGGTGTTTGGTGTTGCCAGTGATGTTTTAGCCTGCACCAGTGCCATTAGTTCCTCCAGGACTTTACTTGCCATTGGGGGGCTTAGGCTATTGAGGAAGTCCATAGCATATGGAAAAGTGGGGGTTAGTGTTTGGGTTACTTCAGGTGAAAAGGGTTGAATGTGAATGGGCTCTCTAACTCTAGTGGTAGGTGGTGTGAACAATGTTCGATTCAAGGCTGGGATGGCTGGGGAGCTTTCCAGCCCGGAAAAACCAGTAAAAGTTCCATGTTGGAAGAAAGGCAACCGGCTACCACCAGCACCCTGGCCTCCTCCTACACCCGCCATTGCGCTTGTTTCCCAAGTAAGCCTTGTCCTGGCCGGAGGGGTTGTGGCGTCTGCGGTGCTTAAGCTACCTAGGCCAGCTGCTCCAGCGCTTATCTGCATAGAGATAGTGTTCTCCAGACCAACTACGGGTTGCGTGGGATCTTGTTGGGTGGTACATGCCGGCAAGGTCACACCTGCACCTGAAGTCCCTCCACTGTTTGCATTCATTGCGTTCTTTCGCTCCTAACATTCACTGCACCAATGATAGATCATGTCCTGATCCTGCCGTTTCGGTGTTGATTCACCGGCTAGTCCTATCCCTGCACAGTCAAGCAAGAGCCTCAGAGGTGGGGTGTGATCCCCGTAAACCCTCTGATGCCTAAGTCAGTATTGTGTTTGCTAGGTAAGGTGTATAAGGGTGAGAGATCAGTTACCTGTCTTGGAGGGTCCTTCTTGACTTATATACTGGTGAGTAGGGATGTCTTGGTGCGCCTCCTTTTACTCTTATACCTTTAGGGTGAGCGTGCTGGGCCTACTTAGACCCAACACGATGGTAGACCATCAGTTATGTTTCTCCTTCCAAAATCTTTAACATTAACGGTCATATAAATGTATCCTTTCAAAAAAAAAAGTCATATAAATGTAAATTAATCTTCTAATAACTTTTTATAACTTCCTAAAAGAACATTTTTATAAAAATAACAATGTATCAATTTTATTAAGAGACGTGCTCTTGTTGAACGGTTAATTTAATTTAGAACGACAGGACTAATAATTTTTTTGAAAAAATAACAGAGAAGAGAAAAACAGGCTTATCACAACCTCAAAATAAACTAATAAAGTAAAGATGCATGTTCTGTTCTTTTCTTTCAATTTTATAAATATTTACAAAGTCCGTTAAACCAGTCAAAGTTCCATTTCACTTGTTGCTTAAATTTAGCTACCCATCTTCATCTTCCTCTACAATCACTCACATATGCTAGCTGGTCAACTTTTAAATTTTTTTAATTGATAATTTTGGTTAACTTTCTTTATCCCGCTTTCAAAATAATGGGTTACTTACGCAATTAATTAAGCATAATATTACAAGTAATGTTTCTGATGCTGCAATGCATATATAGTAATAAAGAAAAGAGAGCAACTTCTCCTACTTCTACTTCTACTGCTTTTAGGAGCAGTAGTAATTGCAGTAGGGCTTTCAGACACAAGAAGAAGAGAAGAAGGAGAAGAAAAGGAAAGATAGTTTCATAGTTAAACATGGAAAATGAGCCTGCCTCTGAGTTACTTTGTCATGAAGAAAGTGAGGCTTGTGTAGATGGTGAAGGTGATGATGATGAAATATTGATTGACTTGAGAAATAGTTTTGGTGATGATGATTTATATAGAGAAGAAGAGTATGTAGAAATGTTGGTTCAAAAAGAGATGAGTTCTAATTGTAATAACTTCATAAAGGATCAATCTTTGAGTACTTTTGATGAGTGGATCGAATTTGCTAGATTGGAAGCCATCACTTGGATTCTAAAAGTGGGTGTCTTTTATTTTTGTACAAAATGCTAAATTTTAACTTAAAATTATTGTTAATTAATTTTTTGTTGGGTGATTGATTATTTATTCATGCAGAGTAGAGCAGTGTTTGGCTTTCGCTTCCAAACTGCTTTCTTGTCTGTCATATACTTTGATCGGTTCCTTTCCAGAAGGTCTATTGATGTAAGATTATATAATTAATTCTATTTTTTTTGTTTTTGTTTAATTAAGTTCCGAAGATTGTGTTTGATACATTGGCTTTGTGGTTGCAGAGAGAGAAATCTTGGGCTGTTAGATTACTCACAGTGGCATGTCTTTCGCTGGCTGCAAAAATGGAGGAAATTAAAGTGCCTCCTTTATCAAATTTTCAGATTGAAGAATACAATTTTGAAAGCAAAGTTATTCAAAGAATGGAGCTTTTAGTATTAAACACATTGGAGTGGAAAATGATTTTCATTACTCCCTTTTCTTTTCTTTATTACTTCATTATTAAGTTCATCAATAATGAGTATCCACATTTGGTATCAAGAACAGTAGGATTCGTCTTGAATATAATGAAAGGTAGTACCCACTAATTTAATATTAATAATGTCTTAATATTTACACTAATTATGTTCATTTTTAATAATATTCTTATGTATTGATGTAAGTTTCTTAGTGCAGAGATCAATTTAATGGAGCATAGACCATCTGTTATAGCAGCAGCAGCAACTTTAATGGCATTGGATCAAAGTCTGACAAGAAATGCATTACAGCATAAAATGGATTCAATTTCATCATCAGGGTGTCTTGATATTGTGAGTATTAATTAATTTCATATGTTCAATGATTTATACAAGTCATTCGGTGCATTTTTTTTTGAGAAGTAAATTAATTCTGAACGGGACTTTGCAATTTTTCTTTTTTTTTTTTTATTTTTAATATTACAGGAAGATGTGTTTAAATGTTACAATCTAATCCAGAAATTGGAAATGGAGAATCTTAAAACACCAAAGATTGTAAATTCACCAGATATTTGGCCTACCCAATTGAATGCTTTAGAGAATTCTTCAGTCACTTCTGCTATTAGTACTAAGAGAAAACGTCTGGCATTCGACACTTCTGATCATAATTGTGGGTTACCTGATGAAAAAAGGCAACGGCAGAGCAAAATTTTGAAGGATTAGCAATGTAATATATAAGGGTTTAATACGTTTCTTCTTTTGAGTGTATTATTGTTTCTTAATGGACATGATTTTGGAGATGTCTCCTCAAGGAGAGGTGACAAGAAGAGAAACAAGAGAAAAAAAAAGAGAGAAATAAAAGAAGGGAAGCTTTGATTTGAGCTACTGCATGTAAAAAAAAAGCTGGTTAATAGAAGAAGCCTGAACAAAGAAAGAAAGAAAGAGGTTGCTTTTGAAACAGTCAGTTCATATGCTTACTCACATCACATGTTGAATTCTTTTTCTTTTTGGTCTAAAATATTTCTTTGATTATTTTTTTTTAATTCCATGTTTAATACTGAGTTTAATTAATTACGGGCTAAGACTACATTGCACCAGTGTAACGTTACACCGATGAGAGATAGTGACACATAAAGTGTCACATCACTTTTACACAAAAATGATGTGATATTTTCTATGCACACTCTCTCATCAGTGTAACATTACACCAGTGCAATATAGAAGAACCCTTAATTACGATGTATCTTGTAAAAAACCCTACTTTTTGAGGGAATGCTTTCTTTTCTTGTGTCTTTGAAAAGGCTGATTATTATTATTATTATTATTATTATTATTATTATTATAGGTAGTAATTATGTGGACTGAAAAAGGAAAGAAAAGGAAGAAAAGAAGAGGGAGTTGTGTTTTTTTTCTTATGTTGTGATTTGATAAAACAATGTTGCATGTTGGCCATCAAAAGAGCAGCAGCATAATAAAGGGTATTTGTGATTGGGTTTGTTTGAATGTTTGGAGGCTGCCTGCCTTTTAGAACAGGGACCGGATCCTTTTTTTTTTTTCCTGCAATGCAAAAGCTTCTTGGCAATCCTGAGGCTTAAAGGAAAGACATTGTTTGTGGAATCAAAAAAGGATCTCCTTTGTTGATTATTAATTTATTGGATTGGATTTCTGGGAATAAGCTATTTTTTTCCATGTAATTTTTTCTAAAGTTTCAATGTTGATATAGTATAACTTTTTTTTTCAGTGATGTTAGCTCTATGACAAAATAAAACTCATTCACACAACACTTTTGGCCGTGATTTATATTTAGATAGACATTGTTTTAGATTCGAATTCCCTCCTCCACGAACTCAAAAAAGAAAAAAAAAAACATTTAACAAGCTAAATGCATATAATCAAATTCAAAACAATCCTCCAAATAATAATAATAATAATTCCTTTTTCTTATGAGGAGAAGATATGAGGAGATTAGGTTGACGTAATGCACATTGAACAATTTAGATTTACTTTTTTTAACCTATGGTCTAAGAGGTGAAAATAAAAGAATTTATAGCTGTGCAGTCAAAACTGGCAAAGAAGTACTTAGTACTTTTGTCTTGTAATGAAACCATCCATCATCTGCCAATTTTCTCGTGGCTTTGCATTTGTATCTATACTTGAACCAGCGCTACTAAATCTTTATTTATTTATTTTGTATTTGATTCGTTTTTTTTTATTGGGCTATATAATAATAATAATAAGAAGGGCGGCATACGATTTCATAATATAGTCTTCTCATGGGCGTAAAATTGTTCTCGATGTTTCAAGGATGTAGCAGTATTGTTCAGGTACATTGGAAACTGTTTATCGCTAATGCTTCAGCAGTTAAAAACAAAAACCCTGTTTAACTTTTCCCCCGTTGGAGTAACTAGTACTACTAGTTGCAGCCTAGCATCAATTAGCAAAAAAATTGAGACATTTTATCTGGCTGTTCAAAGATATTATTCCTCTGTACTTCAATTATTTTTCTTTTGAACATAAGAAAATATTATTAAGCAAAAAGCGAAAGCCAAAATACAAGGGGGATTAGACACCCAATCAGAAGGCAAGCGGTGATGATTACCAGCTTTTGCAATCCAATCCGTTGCCTAATTTAGAGTTCTAGGAATATATACAAAATACACACCATTACATTGAGAAGCATAATGTTTAATAGTCATAACAATAGATTTAACCTCCCAATATATATCAGTACAAAAACTTTAAGTCAGATTGAAGCCGGAAATTCTGAAGTCCCCGATTAACAGCCAGCTTTATCCCCATTAATATAGCATGTCATTCAGCTACAAGGGCAGAAGAAACCTTAAATTGAGATGCCACTCCATCCATGAGGAAACCTGAAGAATTTCTGCAGATTGCAGCAACCCCTGCATATTCGGAAATTTGATTAAAAGAACGCATCAACAGAGATTACATACAGCACGGGAAATAAAGGAGTGCCAAGATTATCAGTCCGTTGGTGTCCATTCAAAGACAAAGGACAAACAACCTCATCTTTTGCTTTACCAAATTCTGTGAATAGATTAACCGCTTGATAAACTGAATTCATAGGATCAGGGAGTTTGCCTCTAAAGATCCACTCATTTCTGGCTTTCCAGATAAACCAAAGCAAATAAGGAATTAATAATAGATTAGGTTCCTTACAAAAATCCAGTTGGATTACAGACCACCATTGCTGAATAGAGGAAGCAGCTGATATTGATTACAGACCACCACGTGGTCTTTGCATGATTACACCTGAAAAACAAATGCTTCAAGGTCCCATCTTCCAAACTGCAAAGAGAACAAAATTTAGACTATGACAAATGCCTTTTAAACAAATTAACTTGAGAAGGAATAGCATTTGCCAAAACCCTCAAGATAAACAATTTAATTTTAGGAAGCATGTTTAAATTCCAAAGCTTCTGCCAATCAATCTTAACAGAGGTTGAAGGCTGAGAATTCTCCGATAAAGAAAATTCTTGAACTAAGTGGTAAGCTGATTTAACAGTAAAAACATCATTCTTGGTACCTTTCCAAATTCTGGTATCATTAGATGGAGGTTGAGGAATAAAAATTTTCCTAATTTCACTAACTTCCCATTGAGAAAAGCAATGAGCCAAAGTATTAAGATTCCAATTTCCTGTGGATTGATCTATCAAATGAGACACCATAAAAGGAGCATTAGGAGGTCTAGACAATCTAATACAGCCATTGGACAAGAACGGGATCCAAGGGTCCTCCCAAATTTTAATATCAGAGCCATCTCCTACCAACCAGAGATAGATTGGTTCATGTATTTATAAATAAAGACACCAAAGAAAAGTGCATGTGTTGTTGAAAATTTTAGTTAGCTCGTTAAATTTTAAGAACCTGCTAATTAAAAACATTAGAATGAGTTATTCCGTGTAAAAACTTAATTTTAATAAATTCTATTAAACTTTTATTTATGATCAATCAAATTCACATTCTTACTTTTCTGCGCTTTAACTTGATCTCTCTCTATATAGATACTTGATATTGTGAAGCTTCCTGTCTCATATCATTAGAAACTTGTGTACCATGTAATTATTTTGAAGAACTTGAAAACAAAATATACGCTAAAACAGGGACGAACATTGAATTCAGGTAATTAATATGCCAGTCTTACATACTAAAATGTTAAATCATCTTTAAATAAGAAATTGCTACTCAGGTGTCAACCGACCACTGCTGGCCAAGAACTGTCACTATTAATTTCATAGACAATCAATTTATGCAACAAGATTGCCAATGCCACATAAATTATAATTCATGTTTTTGTTGATTATGTCTTTATATGCTACAAATGAATGCCAGAATGTTTTACCGGCTTATCCATCCACCTGCATCACTACGTCCAATTATCACTTCCTTGAAGAGACAAACTACCATTTTGGACAAAGTAATAATTTACAGTGCCTTTTATTTTAAAGAGGCAGATGTTAATCTCAAGCCATTTCTTCCCCCATAACACCATATTAGAATTACATATCGGACAATAATTCAATACTCCTCTAGTTTCCATATTTCGAATGAACACTTTAAGTATCATATTTGTGTTAAATAATTTTATGAAAAGTGCAAAAGGAGGATCATTCTATGATGGTATGATCTATTTTACATATATAGTTCAAGTATGTTCTATTCAAAAGCTATAAATCTACACCATTCATCTGAAGATATTTTACACTTGCATTAGAGTGATATGAATTTGCAATTGATCTGCAAATAAACTTTCATCGTAAAAGTAAATATTACTGGTAAAACAACAAGTACTGAAGAGCAACCTATCTACATCTGGAATTCAATGATGCTATGTACTGAATAATGCCCTAACGTTGGCTGTAGTAGGTATTTCAACCGAGACAAATCAAAGACAGACTGTTCCAATCATTCACCCTACAAGAGAAACGTTATTGAATTGAGCCTTGTTTCTTCTCCCACTCAGAGAGATACTAACGGACAAAGTTAATAATGAAGCTGAAAAGGAGTCATATTAAGACCTAGGTAAAAGTCTTTTAGCCATTTCCTAGAGAACCTTTCAGATTTTTGAATGTTTTTGGTTCATGAAAAGTAATATAATAGCTATTCTATTGCACATAGAATAACTATTCTATTGCACATTATAAAGAATTAGTATTATATGAAATTAAAGAATTGCAATCTTAGAGAACAAATTAAAAAAAATATCAATTTTATATGTAATGACCATTTTATTTTTTATTTAATTACTCCATAAGAATAGTCTATTCCATTCCCTAAATAAAATAGACTCCTTGTATGTTGGCTAAAAGCAGGATCAGAACAATATCAATTTAGATGTACAGACCTGACAAAATTTCAAGGAAAGGATAAAAAGGGAGGCGTAAAGTTTGGCATTTTTTTACGAGCATGTAAACAAATCTCACGATTTAGGCAACACAACAATCTAGCATGTCTACAGTTAGGACAACTATATGATAAAGCATTGCAATAAAGGTGCCGGTGACATTTTACAAAATTATGAAATTGTTTTATGGATTTAAGTACTCATTTTTCACAACCATGCAAGGAAATAGGGTGGAAATGCATGTGATCAGAAAAATGGATGCAAACAATATCAACTTCAAGATCAATAAGAGATCAGTATATAAAACAATATTACAGTGTCCATCAATTCCTACAAGCTTACAAGTTAGTGGTGAAGTTTAGACCGAGCTTGCCATGTAGATCAGAGACTCCGCTTCAGCAACATCAGTTATATGCAATCAAACAATCTTGGCTTCAAATTTTGCTAGCTTTTACTGTGTGCAAAATAATACAGCTCCATTGATGCCACAGCTGTTCGATGATGCAATTAACAAATAGTAATAATAAGGAATGAGTAACAAGTGCAAAAATCTCATTCATGGAAGAATCTGGATGACTAATAAAGTACGTTGCGTGTTTCTCCAGGTATCATATTGAACTCACTGGTATCATCTTTAAGGCAGCAGCAATTGGCATGCCAAGGAACCCAAGCAAAATAGTAATGAACCATTGTCGTCCGGTGAGAGGAGATGTGTTTGCAAATGTGCCCAGGAACTCGATAATTATAATTTGGAAGAGAACCGTGCAACTCAATACAGCGACAAACACATAATTTTTCAGTATGCCTTTGAAGACATTAATCTTTTCCATATCCCTGGAGCTGATCTCATTGAAAACCTGAAGAAGAAAGGCACCAACTTTAGCATCAATGGCTAACACAGTATACGATTCAGTAACGCGATGGTTTCATGTAGTCATTCAGCAACCGCTGCTTGCATTTTGTCATACGTACAAGCACATTAGGAACTACACCTAGAAGAGCAACTTTTCTACACCCACAACTCCTAAATGAATTCCTAAAAAAATAAATTGCAGGGTTCCAATATAAGTATATCATTAATTTGGTTTCTTTTGATTCGATTAGGGGGTGTGAGAGAAAAAAGCAACAATATTCTGCGAAAGACTAATCTATTATATCAATTTTGATGATTGCAATCTAGAAAATATCTCTCCAATACCATAAAATATTCTGAGAAAGACTAATCTATTATATTAATTTTGATGATTGCAAATCTAGAAAATATCTCCAATACCATAAAATAATACGTGGTACATAAGGATGAAGCAACCTAACATAGAGGGAATGAGTACGAAGCTAAGCAACTACTGTAAGAATGCATGCCAATGAACACAAAATCACGAGTTTCTAGAATTAGCTTCTGACAGTTTTTGAACTACTGTAAGAATGCATGCCAATGAACACAACATCAGGAGTTTCTAGAGTTAGCTTCTGACAGTTTTTGGTCTCAACGCAACAAAGAATGGATCAATTAAATTCACATGTATTGATGATGTTACCTGGAAAAAGACAAATGAGTTAAAAATGAGAGTATTTAGTATCAAATCAGAATCAGGGCCATCAAGATGGAAAAATGCTTTTCCTCTAGTCTGAAGGTACCATATCATCACAAACTGATACATAGACTGCCCCAAAATATTCCTCCACATTATGTTGCTGATGAAGTTTCCTTTCCTACCAACTGGTGGTCTCGTCATCAAGTCATCAGTAGGAGGCTCAGTTGCCAGTGCTAGTGCTCCTAGAGTATCCATGATCATATTGACCCAAAGAAGTTGAACAGCAGTTAGGGGAGCATTTCCTGTGAGAACATCAAACGAAAAAAGAAGACAAATATGTGTTAATGCAGAAAGTAACATGAAGAGCCAAATTTAAAGTGAATTATGCAAGATGAGGCTGACTAACCTGTCAAACAGGCTGAAGAAAAGTTGACAATCAGGGCAACAACATTGACTGTGAGTTGAAACTGAACAAATTTTTGGATGTTTATATAAACTGAACGTCCCCATTTTGCCACAGTCACAATTGTGGAGAAGTTGTCATCTAAAATAATGACATCAGCACTTTCCTTTGCCACCTGGAAACAAGAATACGTTTTCAATACACATTTGATAGGTCTAGGATAGTTTGAATGAGGAAGAGATTTTCAACCGTGAAAAAGAAATATCATTATTTTTCATGTTTTTGCTGATACAAGAAAAAAATTGCGAAGGATAACTCTGTAGTCAACATCAGCAGAAACAAAGAACGTTGTTCTAATAAGTCATGGAGCACCTAATCAAGGTACTAAGCAAGTAAAGAAAGGGCAACATCCGCTTTTCTCTTATAAAGTTTTAGTACTTAGCATATATAACTATATACTTATTTAGGAATTATAGTTGTAATATTCCTGTAATTATTTCCTGTAATTATTCCTATAATTTTCATGTATAGTTGACTTACCTTAAATAGGTCTAGGTATCTTTTATAAATACCATGAGATATATGGAATAAAATATAAGTGTGTTTTCAGTCGATTATTAATTTGGTATCAGAGCAAAAGAAAAAAATTTCCGCTGCCTTCTTTTGTTCAAACCCTAGCCATCATCTAGCTGCAATTTTTTTTCTCTCTTGTGCTTCTTTCCTATCTCCAATTCCAGCCTAACCCTATACTCTAGTTATCATCTAATTTCAATCAATGACTACTAAAACGGACAACGAAGAGATTCCTGATAGCAAGAAACTCTTGACGGTGACCATTCATGAGACCTCTTCTCCAATCCATATTAAATTGGATGGTACTAATTATCGTGTTTGGTCTAAGATTTTAGAGATGCATATTGCTGGCAGGAAGAAGAAGGGTTATATTACTGGAAGAAAGACTGCACCTACAGAAGATGATCCGGGCTATGATGAATGGGAAGCTGAAGATGCCCTTGTCAAGTCTTGGCTTATTAATTCCATGACTGATAATCTGATGTCACACTTTGTTCAGTGTGGGACATCTAAAGAAGTTTGGGATGCG
>CANYLF010570828.1:0-19076 GCA_948193215.1 Bocquillonia castaneifolia | reverse complement strand
AACTTTCATGCCTTGTTCAGACATATGTCCAAGCTTTTGATGCCACACCATTGCAGATCTTTCACTTGAACTACTTGAAGCAACAGATGCTTCTGCTTCTTGCATAGTCTCTCCCAAAAGCATATATAGATTTGCAACAATCTTTTTCCTTTTCATAATTACAAGAGCTCCTCGGTTAATCTTCATGATTCCTTTTTGAACTTTGATAATATAATCAAGATCATCCAGCTGTCCCACAGATAACAAATTCTTCTTCAGACCTTCCACATGTCGCACTCCTTGAATAGTGCGTATTGTACAGTCGCGCATCTTCAACCTGATGGTTCACAACTATACACAAATCCTCCTAAGATAGGTTCATAATGATGGAACCATTCTCTTCGAGAGGTCATGTGATAAGTTGCTCCTGAGTCAATAAGCCACACATCAGCAAATTTCTTCCCGTTCTCAGTTGATATTGCTGCTTCACAGCACAATACATTTTCATCATCTGAAGTGCATGCCACATTCCCTTGAGGATTCAAATTCTTCAGACTCCAACAACCCTTCTTCTAGTGACCTTTCTTGCCACAATTGTAGCATTTAAAATTTTTCATACTTCTTGATTTTGACCTACCATGATTATGACTCCCACTTGAGCCACATTCCATTGATCTCCCTCTCATCACCATCAAGGCTTCCACTTGTTGTGAACCTTCCTGCTTGTCCTCCTTATTTTTTCGCTGATTTTCTTCTTCAAAAATAGCAGTTGCTATATCATCAAAGACTAGAATTTTGGTACCAACATTAATTTTTAAACTAATGATGAGTTGATCATATGAATCAGGTAGACTTTGAAGCAGAAGTTCTGCACGTTCTTGTGACTCTATTTTATAGCCCAAAGATGTGAGCTGTGAAAACAGAGTATTCAAGACATTAAGGTGCTCTGTCACTGAAGTAGATTCTGACATTCTCACGGTATAAAGTTTCCTCTTAAGGAAAATTTTATTGTGTAATGACTTGGCCTCGTACAGTTTGGTGAGATGGTCTCAAATCTCCTTTGCAGTCTTCTTTTCTTCTATGCTGGACAAGATCTCATCTGCAATTGCCAGATGAAGGTTTGCAATAGTATTCCCATCCATCTCGTTCCATTTACTGTCATCTGTGAATGTTGTCGGCCTTTCACTAATCGCCGCCAAACAACTATCTTTTCTCAAGATAGCCTTTATTTTCAATTTTCACAGTGAGAAATTTCTCCTATTGAACTTTTCAATCTCAAATTTTACCGCCACTGCTTCTATTACAAACAGTGCCTTTTAGCTTATAAAATGAACTGTAGTAATGAACACAACTCACTAGGTAAGTTTCCAGGAAAGACTGGTGGATCACAAGCGGACCTCTTAAATACCAATCTCCTTAGACATAACCTTCACCAGATTGTAAGTGCTCCCACTACTGCACACAAGCGCTTTTGCACCAAAGAAACCTCAAAACCCTTTTCTGATGTGGAAGATCAGACTAAGCTGCAACCATAGAGCATACTAGGATTTTTAAGGAATTTCTTGCGAACCAGATGGCTCTGATACCAATTGTTGAGAAAAACGGACCGGATAGAGCAAGACCACAGCTAATAATTTGAGAAAATAAAGATAAAGAATAATAAAATACACAGATTTCATGTGAAAAACCCCTAAACAAATTAGGGTAAAAACCACAGGCAAGGAAAAAGAATTTCACTATGAGAAAATAATAGGAGTTACAACCTCTTTATTTATAAATGAGAAACACTAAAAATTCTCTCTTTATAATAGGAGAAAAATAATTACTTAACTCTCTAATATTTTTCTCTTTGGAATTGGATGAATTAATAACAAAGTGAGGCTTCCATTATATAGCCTTGGAAGGACCCTCAAGTTTAGTATCTTTTCCATATGGGAAAAATACAACTCTACAAAATTACCAATTTTTCAAAGTAAGATATCAACACCACTTAATATCAACATATATGGCATTTTTGAGCAAAAGAAATAGGTGTGTGCTTTGGTGCTTGATAAGAGAGCTGTGTGTTGAGAGAAAAATTATGGGTGTGAGATTATGTGGATGTAATGCTTTTTGATGTTTAGTCTCTTTATTAGGTACAAAAATTATAAATAATCCATTGGGTTATTTTTGTATAATTTGAGGGATAAACACCATTTGATTATTTTTTGGGTTTTCGAGTTGTGAGGTTATCTTCCAAATATTTTGTACTCCTCATATTTGTTAGTGGATTTTATTTTCTCCTTTGCCCGTGGATGTAGGCTTAAGTCGAACCACGTTAAATTTTGTGTCTCTGTTATTTTTTCTCTATTTTGACGCCTCCATTTATTTTATTATTCCCAAATAAAATATTTGTCCAGCTTCCGCTGCACTGCTTGTTCCCGGGTCAATTTATTTAATTTTCCCAATAAACTTTAGAAGGTTACAAACTCCCAACTTTCTACATTATGAGGGCAACAAACAAGGGTACATCACCGTTGGACTTATAGATTGCTCATTTTAGCTGTCTGTAGTCTTTAATGGTTGTATTTGGCTGTTCAAAGCAATATCTTCTTTTGGTTATTCACCAGCCAAAACATTTTTTTTAAAAAAAATTAAAATTTAAAATCCCAGCAGTATTATATATGTGCTGGTGGCATAGGGTATGGGATTTCTGATAATAATAAGTGTTTTTTGAAAGTTAAAAAGAAGAAAAGAAAAGGGGAAGAAATGTATTCGCATGGATGATGATAAAAAGCTTTTTATGGTGTTGGACCTTACTAATATATAACTACTATTTCATAAAAATGGAGGGTCAGCTGTAAAAGTAGCTACTTCTGATATTGTGGTCCAATGTTATATTGATTACATTTACAAGGCTTTTTGGCATCCAAAGCACTATGAATTTTAACAAAAAAATTTAGAAAAAGGAAAGAACAACAAAGGATGGACCTATTATTTTATTTCTCTACATGGTATATTTGTCTCTCCTTGGATTGTGCTGTCCTATTTTGTCTTCCTCCACAAGTGTTGTTCTATTCACAGAATACATGCAAAAAAAAAACAAAAAAAAAAATCTTATTTTCTTTCTTACAAAAGAGAAATATATATCTGGATGATCTAATTGGAAAATACATGTAGGAATTGCCCTTGTCTCATGGGTAAAGATGTGACCAATAATTTAGAGGGGTCAATTTAGTTTGGATTATCTGGGTCTGGTTGGTTGGGCTCCTTTTGGATCAGGTCACTCCAACCTCCTAAACTTCCAAAAAAAAAAGTTTGTAGAGGAAATTTCACTAAATAGAAATATTTAGAAAAATAATTTTTCCTTTTGGTCTGAAAAAAAAACTTTTGAATTTATAAGAAAATCTTATTTCTTCCCGCCAATTATAAAATATGCATACACACATATTAGCCTTTTAAATTTGTACGAATATGATTTTATTTTGAAAAATATACATAAATAATGATTTTTGACAAATATTTAGAGAAGAATTGATTTTATCCTTTGTCCCTTGCATTTCTTTTTCGTAACTTTCTATCATCATTTATTCTTTTCTTTTATCAGTCTTCCATAGATGTTAGATGTGGGAATTGATTTTGTTAATTGCAAAAATTGAATTATTTACTTAAACAATTTGTAAATATACAATATTTCTATTTATTTCAAATCTCTGTCTTTGTCGCATTTCCTTTTCATCACTTTCCATCATCATTTATTCATTTCATTTTACAATCTTCCTTAAATAATAAAACCAAACCAATCCATTAAAAAAAAACTCAAAAACAAAAGCAAAAAATATGAAATCAAAACATGCAGAACCCACTTGAAATATGTATCGAGCTTTCTAAGATATTTTTTTCTAATTTTAATTATTGTATTTTAAAAATTATTATGATTATATTTTGTTCTAAGAGAATAAAACCAATATTAAAGATGGGTAACCAAGACCCGTGTCTCATCATCGAAAAAGAGATGTAGTATGCATATAAGATTGATTATGAAACTTTAATAAGATGTCCACGCATTTGATTTGCCAACTAAATATGATTCAATTACAGAGTGGACACCAATGTGATAGAAAATACGTT
The DNA here is from genome assembly GCA_948193215.1 of Bocquillonia castaneifolia. Taxonomy (NCBI): domain Eukaryota; kingdom Viridiplantae; phylum Streptophyta; class Magnoliopsida; order Malpighiales; family Euphorbiaceae; genus Bocquillonia; species Bocquillonia castaneifolia. The sequence goes on along the minus strand of CANYLF010570828.1, from coordinate 14,987 downwards.
TGCAACCAGAAAGAGTTTGTTTGAATCGTTGTGGTTAGGCAATACAAATTTGGTACAGAATTCAAATATACATAGTTTGAAATTAGATAATTTGTTTGTGCATCATTCAATTTTTACACTAATTCTCATTATAGATTTCAATGAATAAAAATATACAAATTGTGAACCATACCAATATTGATCCATTACAATGACAATGGATTAAGGGGTTTAGTTTTTCAAACATTCAAGCCGAAAAAACAATGGATTAAGGGGTTTACTTTTTCAAACATTCAAGCCAAAAAAACAAACTTTTACAACAAAATATATATACCTTTTCAACATAAGGAATTGGAGCCAAATATATTTAGAGTAAACCAGCTCAACATAGAGCTGGAAATTTCCTATACTGCTAGGCTATATAGTATAATAAATTTCCTATTAGATAATAATAATAATAATATAAGTTGGAATATTTAAAAATTATAATAGGAAATTTATTTTATTAAATACAAAAATGTTCTCTACTTCAGTTTTATTTTTAGTTATAACTTAATCGCAGGTCCTTTGGACTCAAATTAATCCACTGCGACGGAGTCGGCATCCAGTTATAGCTCATTTGAGCTCCTTGTCCTCTTCCAGTGAAGGCAGGGCTTAAACTCGAGACCTCTCCCTGAAACCAAAAAGACTTTTGCTAACCGTGCTAACCTTCACTAGTAATTTTTTTATAAAGTTAAATAAATTATTGTTATGAATTTAATTTAAATTTTCATTTTTAATGTTTACAAAAAGTAAATAAAATGAGCAAAAAGAAAAAGGTTCAAAATTTGAATATAAAATGAAATTAAAACTAAGAACTCAATTGCATAAAAAAGAAATTTTGACACTTCCAATTCTTTAAAAAGCCCTAAAATTGATATATCTTATTGCTTTTACCTGAAACTTGGTAGACCTGAGTTAAATACGAAAAAACAAAATTTATAAGTTCTAAGAAAATTAAAATATAAGTATTAACTAGTTTACCCCTGTATTTTTTAGGCGTCTAAATTAATATCTAAATATATTTTATTATAAATAAAAGTGCTAATTAATGTACTTATCATTAGAGTTTATAAGTATTTATATTTATGCTTAAAAATATATTTAGATATCAATTTGCATATTATTATTATTATTATATCATATTTCAATATATACGTATAAATATTAACACTTTAACTATAAGAATAATTGTTAAGCTAAAAACTAACAGGAGAAACCTTTGAAGGTAAATATATATAAACTTACCGAGTAAATTAGTGTAATAGGGTAAATCTTTGAGTATTTTACCCTTAAAATATTACCATGATTATCTTCTATATTATGATTTTCTCAATAAATTTTTAACATAAACGAAATAAAATGTTCAAGAAATGAAATATAAAGATTTAAAATTCTTGAACTGAATTATAGAACTCAATTGTGAATTTTTTTAAAAAAAAATTGGAACAGATCTGTATATTTACCTATAAGACCTAATTGAAATACTTTTTAAATACAAAATTTAATAGATTCCGACTTTTAAATGATAGGTTTAAAAATTCAAACAAAGACTCCACCTAAATCACAAAAAAAAAAATTCATGCATTGAATGGTGCAATTTTTTGACCAGCCGCACATCATATTATATTAACGAATAATGGACTCCGCCTAATATTAACCCAACCTTCTGTAATGAAATTTCAACTCAACTTTCATAATGTTCAAGTTGCTCACAAGTTTGATCAACATGACTGAACAAAGGGATGTGTTCTCATTGATAAGGGATAAGAAAATTCACAAAATGGTACACCATAGGTTAAAGACTGTAAAAAAAACCAACATTGGCATAAAATCATGGTACACTGAGATCCATCTTTGGCTCAAACAAAAACAACTCGTACGATAAAATTGGAACCCAGTGTGTGGATCCATTACCTATAATGTGGAATAGGAAATAGCACACATCCCCAAAGCAGTTTCAGTCCTTCAACTGTTCTTCTATTTCTGCAAGAGGGTAAAAATATCAGATTGCATGGTTGCACAGTAGAATTCATGAAATGAAGAAATTGGGAAAGATAAGCACGCGTATAGGTAAAGGTCAGTTCATCAAGGTCGTACATGTACAGGGTATACAAACAACACTGGCAATCAGGCAGCTTATAAATGCCAAATTGATCCAATGTCAGAAACACAAATCTGGCTCTTGAATGAGGAGATATAGATGTCATGAATTAGGATTTGTAGATGAATCGTCTTTCCAGCCCTTCGATAGAAGATCGTAGTTGATTGATGCTAGCTGTGAAAGATTCTGAAAACACAGAGAAGGGATGAGAATGTTGCACTAATATCCATTCAGGGAGTGAGCTCCCCAAAACACACATTTTGCACACAAACCCGTCATATGTTCATAAGATTTGTTATTGCTGTCCTTGAACCATAAAAAATGAAAAATTAGATGATTTAATGCCAACATCATCTTCGCAAAGCAAATTTCAACGTATTGAAAGTCTTAACTAGTTAATCTGTAACACACTTTTTGAAGAGGCTTGCAATTTATAGCCTTTATGTAGGTTTTGTTCACATATTTATATCATCAATCAATTTACCATGGCCAGTTAAAGAAATATGCATCGGAAAACCAAGATATATGCAAGAGAGAACTAATGCTCATATTACCATTTTGCCAAAAGTTCCAATGCCATATTTTCCAGTAGAAACCAAGAATGATAAAGAAAAATGAATTTCAACCTTGTGAGATGGAAGTTACTGATGTTGGATTTTAAAGTAGTTTTTTGTGAAATCTGATAAAGGAGAATATAGAGGAAAAAAAACTCTTCAACTGAAAACTAAAACAATCCTGATTAGAGTAAAAAGATGGAGAGATTGAGCCAATGACAAACTAAAAAAGATTACCTTAAATGAGAAATTACTAAATGAATAGTTGGCAGATGAGCCAGACTCAAAATCTGCGAGACCCCCACATTCATCTCCCTGTTCATTAATATATGCAAAGAGTAAATTTTTCAATTATATTTGAAAAAGAAATATAAATTGATGAGTTTAACCATCTCTTTATTGCAAAATTACCACTTCATCTTGGCGATTGCTTGGGCAGCTACTACTGCCACTCAAGCTGTCAGCATCGCTGGAATCCTCAAAATCACTTGGTGGATATGCATGGCCATCCGAAGTATTCCAAGAGTAGCGACTAGTAAAATAACTTGTATCAAGTGCGCTCTCTGAACTGGGAACAAATGCAGCCTAGAAAACAACAAAATCGAATGTGATCAATCTATAAACCAACAAGTCATTTTTATAATTGATTGAAATTGCATCCACACCTTCTGCCGGGCAAGTGTATCCCAATTGATGTCCTTGAAGAACGCATGTTGCTTTACCTAAATCATAAATGAGGGTATATTATTGCAAGGTATAATGGATAGACAAAGGCATATGACCTAACATGCTCAGGCAGGCATCAAAATGAAAACTAGAAATGATAACCAAGGTCACCTCAGATGCTCCTCCAGCTCCAAGTCTCTGATCAGGATCTTCAGTTAGTAATCTGGAAACTGACCATATTAGCAACTCTAGACTTAATTAGTTAATTTGTTGATTTATTATCTAGTGGCCCTATCTCAGGCATAGAATATGAGCATTTAACAACAATTACTTTCAACAACAAAATCAGTTGATACCAGGGCTTTTTACATATTTAGATGATAAAATAACCAAATCTATCAAATAAGTAACAAAATACTTAAAACATGTCTTGCTGAATGCCAAACAATAATGCATATAAAAATAAAACCAGTTGGTACCAGCGCCTTCAACATAGTAGATAAAATAATCAGATCAAAAACAGATTTCATTGTGGCTTGCCCATCTATATAGGAAGCTGCTTACCTATCAATCAGATCCTGTGCTTCAGGGCTCATTTCTTCAGGAACTCGTGGCCATGGTATCTTACAATTGAGAATGTTATCAAAAATTATCTAGAAGCAAAACAAAAAATAAGAATGCAGCTGCAGCAAGAGAACTAAATAGACAATGCAAATCAAAATAAAACTTAACAATTTCAAAGGCATCAAGGGAACAAGTAATTTTTATATTAAAAAAATATTGGAATAAATTGCAGAAACAGTAAGCTGTATATGGCTCTTAAATATTACCCAGTTAGTTGAAAAGAAAAGGGCAGTCAGCATACTACAGCATTACTTTATGACCCTAAAAATATACTAATATGAGATGATTACAAGACAGAAGCATGGCACGTTGCATTGAGATTATACTACAACTTTAAATGATGTCATCTGTTATTTAATGGCAGCTGCCTACAAGGCCAGTCAGACAGCAGCAGAGAGAGGCCTGACATAATTCTCATCCAAGAGCAATTTACAGGAATGTATTTTGATCAAAATTGTTACACACTTCGAATTCAGGTTACCAAGAAATGGGGGAGGGTCTTGAAATAAAAAATAGACGACTAAATAAAATCCAAGATAAATTTGCAGGAATGTATGACAACCGGAATTGTTACACTTCCAATTTAAATCGACCAAAATTTTTGTCAAAAAAAAGAATTTGGTACTTTGTTTTTTTTACTCACCTTCCTACATCACTAATCAAGACATAAAATCAGGAAGAAAAAATTGAATTCCTCTGGGTCTGTGATCTTTATTATATGAATACAGCAGTTCTAGCCAGTACCAAACCCATTATTAGAAATAGAACAATCAATTACCATAACAGGATCAAATAATTCCAACCACATCATTGCTAACATAGCATCAATGATTCGCTGGCATATAATAAAATTACTAAGCATTTACCAAAACAATACAAGTCTTGTACCCTTCAAAATTTCTCTCATCTCATTTTATTTCATGAGAAAGTCACTTTAACATATAAAAGTCATTGAAACAACTGGTAAAGCCTACCAAGGGCCCAAGCCTATAATGGAAAAACTTTCACTGCTATTTATTTTACTCGCATCATTCCTGAAAATTTCCACAAGAAGCCAACTAAGACATAATTCTAGAGCATAATATATTGAATACAGGAAAGTGACTTTTAACTTCCCTGGGTCAACAAGTCAACTTAAACGAACTCCTTATCACCAGGATAAGAACAATCATGAAAATGAGAAAAACAAAACTATAGATTGATTTCATTAAGAAAGAGACAGAAACTAGCACTTCCAGCTTTTTATCTCATAAAACCTGAGTATCAAATCATTTTGACACTAAAGATGGAAGAATAGTCTTAGCATAGATGAAACTTGAAAGAAAACTAAAAGACAAGAAGAGATATGGAGAACATCAAGTAACAAAAAGAACTGATTATTCATCCAAAAGCAGGTGAAATAATGCATAATAACTCAGGCAAGATCAAATCCAAAAGTAAGAAATTAACCTGGGGATGCTCTGCATTAAATGGTGGAATACCAACAATCAGCTCAAACAGAATGACACCCACAGACCACCAATCTGCAGTTGTGCCTGAGGAAAATTGTATGTAGAAATTAAGTTCCAGCAGTTAATGTGAAAAGATGACAGGGAAAGACCAGCTTTAAAATAATGACACCCACAAACTAACCAATATGCAGTCTCTTAAGGAAAATTGTATAGTTAAGTTAAATCTCCAGCAATTAACCAGAAATACAGAGATCAGGAGGGAGGAAGCCGGTATCAATATTTACAAGAGTGCTGCCAGGTTCTAATGTTGAGTAGTTCATGTTGCTTATAGTGTTAACAAGTCACATCCTGAAAATTCTAATGCCTTTTCTTCATGTTAGTCACTTTTGTTACTATTTTGTGACCCTTGGTATTCTTAATCTCTTGCCAAAACAATTAAAGCTTCTTAAACATTATTGCCTCTGTTTTTATTTAGTTTAGTTGTCTTTTAAGGTTAATGCACACATATCAGGGAAATCATCAGTTTAAGGTTTAAAAAACTATTATACCCTTATTAATAAGTATTAGTAATTTGAATAGTTATCTAGCATTAAATATAAAATAAGGATAAAGTTGGAACAAATAAGAAAATTCTTTCTTGAAACTCTAAAGTGACAACTAATTATGGACAAATCTCCTTCTCTAGAAAGACAACTAAATAAAAACGAAGGGAGTATTAGTTACATTTTGGTTTTCCTAATCCTTCATATTCTTTCGCACCCTACAAATACATTTCTCTTCCTCACCTTGTGTTTTCATCATACACGCAGTATAAAACATGCGTAAATCTTGAAGCAAAGCAAAATAGATTTAAACCTCAAAATCCACAAAAAAAAACATAAATAAAAAAGCAGCAGCTTTTCTTTTCAATTGTTTCTTTTCTTTTCCATTTAAATGTTTTTGTAATACACAGTCCTTGAGAGCAAATGAAAATTTGTATTATTTAAAACAATTAACTGAAGTAATTATTGTTCATAAAGTTTAGCTACTTCATATTCTTATCATTCTAAACATCAAAAGAACTTCAAAATCACTTAAAACCCAACTCTATTTTCCTATAGAAAAAGAAAAGGAACAAAATTTTTAATTTCTACAAGAACTATAATATACTAAATCAAAAATAAATAATACGCTGTACACTCAACCATTCTGGAGGTTCCTAATAATTTGGTTCTAATTAGGTTAAGCCTCCAAGCAGAGAACCCTATTTTCAGATGAATAAGGTTTGGCCAAGCTTACATCTAGCACTGGACTAGACAACATAAAGACAGTCACAACACCTTAAAATGTGTGTGTGTGCACATGTATTTATTGACTTACGAACCATGTCCCGTTCCCAAAAGTATCTCTGGTGCCAAATAATCTGGTGTTCCCACAGCAGAACGTTTCTTCCGCCTCTCCTGTCGGTGCTCAGAAGTGGGTAGTTGCGGCTCATCTTCCCCAAGCATAGAGGTCCCACTCACAGCTGGACCAGACAAATCATCAGTACTGTTGATGAGACCAACCTTAGAAAGACCAAAGTCTGTCAACTGTTAAGAAATAAACTCTATTAGTTTTCTAAAGATACCTTGCTTGAAGAAAAAGCCTTGAGATCATATGATAGATGAAAAACGAGAGAAATATTCAAACCAAAAAAAGAAAAAGCTAAATGGGATTTGATTATTTAATTTTTGATTTCAGTCCAAATGACCAAGTCATCAAGAAATATAAGAATTCCTTAAACCTTACAAACACATGACAAAACCCAATGCACATAAATCTGCTTGTGAATTATTACAGTTTATTTTATTAACTCAGGTTATTTATGGCCAGTCCTGATAATGGATTAAAGAGGAGGGTTGTGTAGGTGAGAGACAAGATAAAATATTGCAAAATCCTATATCATATGAATCCACATGTTTTTGTCTTCTCTGCGTGCAGCATTCTATAAACACAATCCCTAATTTCCCTGATAAACCTCTATGGTCTTATCAAAACAAAGAACCCAACGTAGACTAGGACCAATACTTGAGCTGAGTTGCGGCTGAAAATCAGTGCAATTGTAATGTCCAACCTTACAACTCCTATTATATTTTCCTTCCACCAACCCCCCCTGTCATCCAATTTTCATCAACTGTGATTTACTCATACCATACCCCACCTTAACTTTACACATTTAGAGATAAGGAGTGCTGGCTGCTGCACTCACCTCAATTAAATTTTGATCCTAGTGAAATACCTAAGGAATTTCAGGTGTGAAGTTTCCACAAGTAAATTCAAAGTTGAAGTATACTAAATCAAACCTCAATTAATTTCTGTACAAACAACTTCAAAGCAACTATATGTATTTGTAAATAGCATTATTTTTAGTTCCTGACTTTCAGCTTTTGCAGTGTCAGTAGTATTTATTCCTCATTCTGGTTTCAACCAAAACATACATCCATACACATCTCCAGCTTCAGGACAAATTACTAAAACAGCACACAGCAATTTGCTATCAGCAATATTTTTCACAAAAGGACACCTCAGGTTATTGCCACATCAAATCCGAATAACCAGAGGTTCTAAACAAAAACACAATGAAATATCAAGGCAAAAGCTATAAGACCATGGAATCCATATTTAGTAAAAAAAAAATTAGCATAAAAATTTTGAACTTATATTTATAAAAAAAGAATGTAGCAAAAGGCAAGCAGTTACCTTGATATGGCCATCGTGTGCAATCAACAAATTATCAGGTTTCAAATCACGATGAACCACGCGCAATGAATGTAGATATTCCAAAGCAAGCACCTTAAAAATGTAAAATTTAGCCATATTTACAGGTTGCACCATAAAGCTAACAGGAAAAGCATTTGTACAAGCCAAAGAGAAACTCACGACTTCTGCAATGTATACACGAGCAACATCTTCATCTAAACAGCCCAAATTCCTCAACAAAGAATACAAATCTCCTCCATTCAAATATTCCATCACAAGATACAAATTCTCACGACAAGTAAATGAATAGAAAAAGCGAACCTGACAGGTCCACATTCAAGTTAGAATAGATAAGTAAATGTGAATTAATGCTAAAACTTTGCATGCTAGACCTACTCACCACAAAAGGATTGCGAACTGAAATTAAAATATCTCGCTCTGCTAGTATACTTTCAACAGCATTCTTACGGATCATGTCTGCTTTTTTAAGAACCTGAGATAAATACAGCAGAACAGAGTATTCATATCAAACTCTCTGTCCAGGGGTCAACACAAAACAAGGGGAATAAAAAGCAGCAGTCAATTACATTAAGACTGATTTAATAAAAGATCATATATTTTCCAATGTATTTGCCATAACTTTAAATTTTTTATGATTTCCACTAAGAAATTTAGGTGAAACCTTATTCTTTCTTGGAGTTTGATGTAACATTATGTACTCAACAATGCATTTCAGAAGTGTTACCTAGTTTGTAATTTCATTTTATTTTTTCCCAATTTTCAATCTTAGTTAATATGTTCTCTAAAATCTTAACTTTCCTCCTATTTCACTTTCAGCAGTGCTGGTAGGCGCCCAACTGCCATCAGATTTTATCCTTGATTTATTCAACTCTATTCTTCACCATTACAAACTCACTATTCAACTCTATTCTTCACAATTACTACTTTAAACACCAGAATATTTCCACCATCTTTATTCAACTCTATTATTCACCATTACAAACACACTATTCAACTCTATTCTTCACGATTACTTCTTTAAACACCAGAATATTTCCACCATCTTTCCTGTTGCTCAGTTCAACCTTATCAAAATCAAACCTCAATAATTTGCTGCCCCCAGAAGCTCATTCTTAAATTCAATGCACACTGCATTTTGTTACCTTATTCATCTATGCATTGTTGTTGATGTCCAAACCTGATGCTCCAATTGTCCAAGCCTTAGTGCACCACAAAAGAAACACTCAGGCTGTCCCATATTAATGGCAGCATTAATCTACAACTGTGTTTATATTGATTTAACCATGCTTCTTGTTGAAGCCTACATGCTAAAATGTATAAAACAGATGTTAAATTTTTAAGCAATGGCCTACAGCTTTCATTCTTAACCCAAATGTTCTATTAATTAGTTATTCCAGCTATTTTACATGATATAAGATTGAATGAAGGGCTCAAACAGAAAGAAAGCTAAAGCTAGCAGCAGAGAAAGGAACTTTCTTGGATAATATGTTTCACAAATTAAGCAAGGGTCAAAGAAATTAGCGATTTATCTCTTAAGTACAAACTACATGAATACAAATTCTGTATGGCATGAAAAACAGAGTATATTTGAATGCTGCATGCTCTTTTAAGTTTTCTAAGCTTATGTTTGGTACCCTATGAGAAAATAACAAGGGAGAAAATAAATTGATAGATTCCATCATTTAATGTTCCACCTTGTTTGAGTTACTGGAAAAATAAGGAAAGGATTCCACCCTTTGATTTTTTTTTCCTTTTTTCATTTTCCTTCAAATCTCTTATTCACCAATTACCACCCTCTTCCGAAACATGACAGTCATTTTCTTATCCTATTCCACCTTCATTTTCTTTCCCTTCCCTCCCAAACACGGTTTAAAGCTTTATCTAATCTGTCTATAGTGTAAAGCATTTATCTATACTATCCACATGACACAGAAAATTGCATTAGAAATTTTGCCACTTCAGGGCAGGTCCATGAAATGTCACTATCACATATAAACAAGAATACGATTTTTCAAAGTCTCAAAGGAGAACCTTAAGTTAAGCAAAATTCAAAATAGATCAGTATCTACTACAATGAATTGCCTGGCTAAAGGATTAGAAAATTAATTTAAAAACAGAGGTGTGTAAACTTCAAGAAACACTGAAGTCACTAACGGTTGGATCCACAATGAAAACAATGTAATACAATCAGTGGTGAGATATCGAAAAGAAGGAAACAGGAAAGTTGATCGAGGCAAAACAAAACGGAACTGCAAATGAAATAATAATGACATCACACCTAGTTACCTTTATGGCAAAAAGATCTCCAGTTGTTCTTTTTTTTGCCAAGAAAACCCGTCCAAATGCCCCACGACTTATTGGTTTTATTATCTCAAAATCATCTATAGAAGTACGGTCCTTAGAAGAGTGTATGGGGCTTGTTCTCAAGCTTCGAACCACATCATCCTCTAAAGGAGCATCTTCATCAATTACAGTACTTGCTATATCAACTCTTTCATCTTCCACAAGTTCACAAAGCTGCAAATACTTCTCCCTGAATAACATAGCTCATTACAAATCAAGTAGAAAATAACAATTTTCTTTTCCAAGCCAAAGTAATTGAAAGTTTCTAGAAAGATGTCAAGTGAAAGCTTAAACTACATGTGCACAAGATGTGCTCCAAAAATTTTATCATTCAGTTGTCTGAATATATTGAAAATATTACCCACCGAATAAGCTTTTCAATGCGTGTTCCAAAAGTCTCAACTGTAAGTGCATCAAACTTTCTTCGATCAATGACAACTCTCAAGTCTTCAAGGCAAGAAAGTAAGTAGGGCATAGAACGATCATCATCTAAAGGTGTATTAGCTACACATCTAGCAATATCAGCAAGTTCATTCATCTGCATCACGACAGAAGAAATTTAGCCAAACATTATAAAATTGAACTTATTCACAAGTCATCAGCAATACAAGAATGCAGTCAAGGATACCAAAATTCATCTCCCTACCAAGACTCAAACTTGCTGAATGGATGTCTGGCCTATTTCCAATAATGGGGCAACCAAAAGATCAAACTCACTTTTCTTCTTTCTTAACCATGTTAAAGCTCTAAAAAAGAGTTTCTCAAACTTTTATGAGGGCTTTCAGCCCTTGTCTTAGATTTCTATTTTCTTTCCTGTCCCCTTCTGGAAGAATGTGAATATAACAAGAATTTTGTGTTGGAGCAAATAAAACAAAAATTGATAGTGGATATTGGAATTCAAATATTATGCTGCTTGGAAAAGGTATGTATTTATGTTCATAACATAGAGAGATTGTATTCAGATCACCATTTGTTCAAGAATTGGGAGAAGAATATAATAAAATTTCCAGATTACCTGTGGAAGATCATCATGCTCAGAGAAAGCATCTATTTGACTGGTCCTTGGTGTCATTAATGGAGATCTAGGAGTCATGCTACCTGCTGATGATGTGGCCATTCCTTGATCTGATTTTGGACCAAAACGGGTCTTGCATGACATTGAGGGCAAGCCCTTCAGGTCATCCATAAAAACAGAATTATCGGCTTCGGGGAAACAATCAAGCATGTCCTCCGATCCTCTTCGGGACCAATCACTGAGTTTCGGGGAGATGACATCAGATTCTTCAGTCACACTGGAATTTGATACCTTTGCAGCATCAGGGCTTCCAAGTGCAGGTTGGGCATCCTTTTGTGCAAATGACTCTATCATTTTTTCAAGAGTTTCAGAAATTTTGTTAAGCCGTTCATTCACACCAACACCTTTCTGATCACACCGATCAGCAATGGCACAAATTCTTGAATGATCCTCAACATGTAAAGTTGGAACCTCCTCCTCACAAATACGACAAATTATTGAACTCTCATCGGAAATATTCTGCTGATCTCCCCAATAACCCCAAGATACTTTATGCTGGTGCTTCATAGTATGTTCGTGTGAATCTTTGGCTACAGGAAGTTCTGAAAGCTTAGGGGCACTGAGTTCTGCATCAGAAACTCCTTTCTTACTATTCAAAGTTTTTGATGGTTCAATCTTGGTATCATTGTTTTCCTTTGAAGGTGAAACTTCCTTCGTACCTCTACCTGCAGGTGAAGGGAGTTTCTTCCAAGAAGCTATCCGAGCCCGATTCCCAGGAGACTCGATGTCTTTTGAAGTGTCATCAGCAGTAGGGACTGAATTTTCAAGCTGCACAGCCTGGTCTCTATTCCAGTCCAAGCCATGCTGCTCTTGACTATAGGATTTCCTCCCTGGAGCTGCTTTCAATGCCTTGGCAGCACTGGAACTTTTCCCATCCCTTCCAATGCTTGGAGGAATACGTTTTTCAGCAGAATGCAGAAGCCTAGATTGACGAAGCTGAAAAACATTTTCATCTTCTGCCAGCCCACTTTCCTTGTGGAATTGCAACAGCCTGGTGCATCTTGTAAGGATGAAAAGCATTCGGGTATGAAGCTGCTTCAGCATTCCTGGAGGTAGTTCTTGGCGCCTATCATCCAGATCTTGGACTATGCCTTCACACTGAAACCAAAATTCATTGGGCGTTGACATAGCACAACTACGAGCCAAAACCAACAAGTCTTCAATTGTTTCCTGCCACTCGGGATGACTTTCTGCATTCTTTTCTAGGACTCCAACCAGATCCGCAGCAAATTTAGCAAGATCAGAATTCACTTCTTCCTTTGCTTTGTCGAATCTGGCTCGTATAACAACCAAGATTTCCTGCATAAAAAAGTAAGTTAATTTGGAAGTTATGTAACTAGCTCAAAAACAATTTGTCACCAGGTCACCAGGAAGATATAATAGTCATAATTCAGTTACCTCCAAGTTATTTAGACCACGAGGTTTCCAAAATGGGTAAGGCCGCACACCTTTGGAATTTAATTCGTGCGAGAAACTTTTAACATCAGCAGGAAACCTCTTTCTAGGTGCACTTGTAACTCGGAGTATAGCTTGAAAACGGGGAGATTCAGATTCCTTTGGGTTTTCACAATCATAAGTCTGAAAGCACATTTGATGAGAAATGTATATATGTGATAGAAAAAAACACTGCATTGAAGAGAAGCAAAAACCACCAAATGCATAGAACAGAATTCCTTATACTGGTACCTCTGGTGTGAAAACATCGGAACTTCTTAAGCCTCCAGAGTGACCCCATGATTCATGTCGACCTATCAAGGTAGTGAGAGATTTCTCATGAAAATGAAAAGCAACGACCTCAATGATTTTTTTCGACATTTAACTAGTGACAGTGACAGTCATATCTAAATGAAAGCTAGCTGGCATGGAATTTTAGACAGTATACTCCTTCATGCTCTTTCCCAAACCAGGTACTGGCTGCCAAAAATTGCAGATTTACAGGAATGGCAGGTACTGTGCATTCTTGTAAATGGCATTCATTCAATATCCTAAATTCATGTGTTTTTATATTCATACTGCACCACACAAGATTATCCAAAACAAATGTCCCAGAAACATTCAAAAAAATCTGGAGCATTCTAATTCTAGAAGAGGGAGACAAGAAACAAAACTAATTGATGCCACAGATGCTTGCTTAAGTCGTATCAATATCTAGTAACAACACTTTGTCACTTTGCTCCTCATAAACATTAGAATGAATTTTATGATTCATGTATTGATACAATGGAAATGCGACACTTGACTAGTTCAATACATGTGAAACTGGAATTTCTACCAATAATCTATTTTCCAAGAGGTCAACACTAATTACACAAATGCATACACATGTCATATGAGCTTGTCCACATAAACATAGAATCCAATACTACCGCCAACCTTTACTAATGCATTGTTTCACACCTAAATAGTAGAAGAAATCCATATATAATATAACAAAAGTAACTAGTCCAAAAACTTTAGTGATTAGTACAAATGATGCAATTATCAATTTGCCTGATTCAACTTAAATATGCAATCAAGCAGATATATATCTAGCTCCAACCTAGCACACACACTACAGGGTGAAACAGTGTTGTTAACGGCGATAGGCGCAAGGGGTCCTGGAGCCTAGGCGCAAGGCGCAGACGCGCGCTTGATGAAGGTCAGGCGCAGGCGCGCACCTGATGAAGGTCAGGCACAAAATAAAAGAAAAAAGAAAAAACAGTTTTCTATAATTAATAAATTATAAGTTAATAAAATAAAATTTGAAGTTAAGTCTATCAATACTTATAACATAACACTATAAAAATCCATAATATAAAGCATGCATGAAATGAACATTAATGTTATAAATGCAAAGGAATGAAGGATAATTCAAAACATGAAATGGAAAATTCAAATTCAAAACCAAAATATTTAAGAGAAATAGAAGAACAAGTCCTACTTTGCAAGTTTACACCTTGCTAATGCTAATTGTTGCTCAACTATTATGCTACTTCCGATATTAAAGTGATTAAGTCCTACCTCCTAAAGCATTTAGAAGACAACTAAATGAACCAACTCTCAATGTCCTCCTCCTCCATTTCTTCTTCTTCTTCTTCTTCTTCTTCTTCTTCTTCTTCAATGTACTCTTCTTAATACTCTTAATCTCTAAGTTGGAAGTGAGATCTTTTACGAGAACTTTAATGGTGGCCGGAGGAGAGGCTGGTGGTGGCCGGAGGAGCAGGAAGTGGTGGCCGGCGGAGAGAAGAGAGTTTGATTGTTTTTGTTGTCGTATGGCTGATGCTTTTTTTTTGGTTTCTATATTCTAATTCTAAGATTAGATTAGGGTTTGATAAATATTTCCTATTATGCCCTCTTATATTTAAAAGTATTTTCAAATATACCTAAATCTACATAAGGCGCGCCTTTTTTGCGCTTTGCGCCTCAAAAAAAGC
>CANYLF010570672.1:0-13580 GCA_948193215.1 Bocquillonia castaneifolia | reverse complement strand
TTTTCACTTGGTTCAGGTGCTATTTGCTGGAGTACGAAAAAACAAGAAGTCGTGGCTCAGTCGACGGCAGAAGCAGAGTATATTTCTGCTGCAGCTGCTGCAAACCAAGCCATCTGGCTTAGGAAGTTACTTGGAGATTTGGGCTTTGAGCAGCAACTTCCTATCACCATCTATTGTGATAACAAGTCCACCATTGCCATTGCTGAAAATCCAATTCAGCATGGAAGAACTAAACATATCAGTGTTAAATATCACTTTATTAGAGAAGCTGAAAAAAATTTGCAGGTTAAATTGCAGCACTATCCTACTGAAATTTAGTAGGCAGATATCCTAACTAAGGCCATGCCTAGAGCAAGACTTGTGTTTCTAAAGAAGGAAGTTGGAATGTCCAAGATAAATCTCAAGGAGGAGAATGTTGGAGCCTGAGATTCATCATGGACATCAATTTTGGGGCTGTTACATTTCTGCAGAAATGAGAGTTGTAGCAGCTTTCATTTTGGTTATTAAACTATTAGTAGTTTTGGTCATTTTGTTTTAGTTGGTCTTAGTGTATGGTTAATATTTGTTGTGTACTGTTTATTTCAGTACTTAGAAGTAATATTTTTATATTTGTAATAGTTAAACTCTTGTAAAAAAAGATATATATTATATATCAAGGAGAGAGGCATATACAACTCTCATCCACTTTTACTTCATTTAAAAATTTTATTTTTCTCTGCTCTCTTTTACTGCAACAGAAATTTCTAGAATAGCAGCATCTTCATCCATTTTTTTTTCATTTGAATCTTTATTTTACTTGACAACATGAACACCATAAACTCATTTTTGACAAAAGACTCTAACCCCAAAGGCCCTCTAAGACCATTGAAGCTCTGTTACCATTTGTTGGAGATGGAGAGGAAAAAAAAAGTATAAAACAGAGAGACGCTTATATGAACAAGAGACAAACTGAAATTTTCTTTCCTTTTTCTTCTTCTTCATTATGAATATACAAAAACAGTTTAAGACCTCTCCAACTCTCTCAATTTTTCACTCTTTTTCTCATACATATTTCAGATTCTTATGATGGTATTTATAGACATTAGAAAGCTTGTCACATACACTAAGAAAAACTCTCTAGAACATCTAGAACATACATTCAAAATTCAAATTTTAGAGCCAAAAACAGAAATGACAGCAAAAGATTCACATTGCTGTCAACACTAAGCTACTATCATCTGCCTTCCCACCTAAAGCAGTGTTTTGCTTACTGTGCAATTTTTCCAGATGAATATGAATTTGATATGGAGGAGTTAGTCTTACTGTGGATGGCTGAGGGTCTCTTGCAACAACAAAAGCAAAATCAGTTTATTGAAGATATAGGCTATATTTATTTCGAAGATTTATTATCAAGATTATTCTTTCAACAGTCAACTCAAAACAAATCACTCTATGTAATTCATGACCTAATAAGAGATCTAGCTCAGTCTGTTAGCGGAGAAGTATCCATTGATTTGGATAAGTTGGTTCAATAGAAGTCATTTGAAAATGTTCGTCGTTCTTTAGTCACTCACCGCAGGTATGATATGTCACAAAAATGTCAAGGCCTCTGCAAAACGAAGAAATTGTGAACATTTCTAGCACTATCTCTAAATAAATACCTTTCAGACTGGTATATAGATAGAAATGTACTACCAGATTTGTTGCCTCAGTTGAAATGCTTACGTGTGCTATCACTGGTCCGTTACCAACGACTAGGGTTGCCGAATTCAATCGGTACATTACAGCTATTACGGTATCTTAACTTATCTTACTCTGCAGTTGTTCAGTTACCCGCATCATTATGTGAACTCCTCAATTTGCAGACATTGAAACTACGTGGGTGCAAAAGTCTCATGGAGTTGCCGATGGATATTGGCAATCTAATAAACTTGCAGCACCTTGATATTAGAGAGACACCTAAATTGAGAAGGAGACCACTTCAGATATCCAATTTGAAAAATCTCCGTACCTTGAGCAAATTTATTGTGGGACTGGGAGGCGATGAAATACTTGGGGTAGGGGAGTTGGGGAAATTTTCTCATCTAAAAGGTGAACTTCACATTATAGAGTTACAGAATGTAGTGAAAGTTGAAGATGCAGAGATTCCCAATCTAAAGGAGAAGCAGGGCCTTGATAGATCACACTTGGAGTGGAGTGTTGATTTGTCTAGCCTACAAAATGACGAGATTACATTGCAAATGCGGACATTGCTACAGCCACATACAAACTTGAAAAGCCTTTCAATATCTTCATATGGGGGTAAAGCATTCCCATCTTGGCTGGGAGATATCTCATTCAGGAATATTGTGATGTTAAAGCTCAATCGTTGTCCTCAAATCGTTACACTACCATCACTTGGGCAGCTAACTTGCCTTAGAGAGTTGAGCATCAGTGGAATGCCTCAAGTGAAAGAAGTTGGTGCTGAGTTTTATGGCAGTGGTATTTTTTCATCTCTAGAGACATTAAGCATCGTGAATATGTTAGGTTAGGAGAGATGGTATTGCTGTAGTACTGGTAAAGATGGAAATTTTCCTAGACTACGTGAGCTTAATGTAATGAACTGTCCAAGATTAGTTTCCAAATTGCCTAGCTGCCTTCCTTCTCTTCTTCAACTTAGAATCGAAGGATGTCAAGTGGTAGTTGTAAGAGGTGTGCGTGATCTTACATCTCTTGTAAAGTTATATATCAAGCGAATTTCAGGTGTAACATCCTCAAGATTAATTAGCATCATTAGTAATTAATTAGCATTATTAATGAGGTTTATTTTTGTTAATTATGTATCATTAATCATAATCATGTGCATGAGGGGTATATGTGTTGATAATATTAGTTTGGAGTTGGTTTTTGAAGTAGAGATATTGTTTGGGGTGGATTTGGAAATTTTCTTTAATTTTGAGTAAAAAGTCAAAAGTTAACTTTTTAATTAACCAATTAGAAAATTTCAAAACATATTAATAATACAAAAATGATTTTTTAAGGGATAAGAAGGGTTGTCTTAGAGTTGGTGGATTTTGTAGATATTTTTACAAGTGAAGAGTGTGTAGAGAGAGAGCTTAAGAAAAAAAAAATAAGAAGAGGAAGAGGAAGTTTTAAGGGAATTTCTATTAACTGGTAAGTTTTCTTTAATTAATTATTATTATTTTCTTTTAATTGGTTTAATTATTAAGTTTATGGTAAGGGTTTTGGTTAGGAGGTGTGCTTAATGTTTAGTTATGAGTTTTCTATGGTTAGAAGAGTTCTCTAAGGGGTTATAGTTTCTTAAGTAGAGTATATTGAATAAATATGTATTTTTATGATTATGGATGATGTAATTATGTGTTGAATGCTTGATTTGGTTTATAGGAGGTGAAAATTTGAATAGAGAAGTTGGAAGTTCTTCACAAGCTTTAAACAAAGGAAAAGAAGTTTAACTTTATAAGTAAATAGCTATTAATACTAATTATATGATTTATTTGTGTGTTTGGTTGATTTGATTAATTGTCTATAATGATATTTAATGATTGGTTGAGTGGAATTGTTGTTATGATTGAAGAATGTGAAATGGTTGAATGTTAGTGAAATTAATTGTGTTTGATTGTGAGGTGAGATTGTGATATGAGTAAATGGTTAATTGTGATGGAATTGTGGAGAAAATGATTGGATTTAAGATGAAATTTGATTGTGATTGTTGGATTGATTGTTGAGATGGAATGATTGTTAAATTTTTTATTAGATTGATTATTTATATTTGGCTTGGTAATGAGCTTGATTATATATCAAAGTGTGTGGTTAGGATTTGGTAACCCAAGTGTTAAGAATGAAATTGTGAAATGTGATAAAACCCCTAGAAAAGTGAAAAGGGGAATTGAAATAAATGATGTTAAACCTCTAGAAAAGTGAAGAGGGGAAATTGATTAATTTGTGAATGGGCAATAAGAGGTTGCACCAATGAGAAAGATTGAAAATGAAAAAGATGTGAATTGAATGGTTTGATAGGGTTACCTTTCCTTTAACCATACATTTAGATGATTTATCTAATTATCAAGGTTGATTGTCATTGGTGATTGGAAATTTGTGATTTTTGATTGAAGATGTGGTGGATGTTTTAATTGATTTGAAGAGGCTATATAACCTTTTATTTTTGTGTTGATTGGAATTGGATTTTTGTTGTTTGGAATTGATAGTGCTACGTGTTGGATTAGTATTAGCAGTTATTTATTTACTGAGTTACAAGCTCACCCCTTGGCATTATTTTTCAAGTCATTGATAGCTTGTTGATACTAGAAGTCCACGTGCATTGCAATAGAAGTGTAAGGTTGGCCAGTGGATCACGATCATATCTTATGCATTTGGATTTACATGTTATAAGCATGTGTAAAAGGGTTTTTGACTTGATAGCTAAGTATGTGTTGTGTTGATGTTTGTAGAATTGTGTGTATTTGTGTAATTATGTGAATTATAATGTAAATAATATGTAATGCAAGTTAGTGGTGTTAGCATGTTGTTTTATGTTGGTTTTGGCCTATTTTCAGCCTCAAAAATTGTAGTTTTGGTGACCCCTAAGTCTTGCTCGCGACTGTTCAATCGCCCCCGCGATTTCAAGATCAGAATGTCAAATTTTTTTACCTTTCTGCTTGTTTTGATCGCGCTTGCGATTGTGACCATCGCGCCCACGAGATTAGGTCCAGAATGTTGTGTTTTTTGGTCTGATCTATCGCGCCTGTGATCATACTGGTCGCCCACACGATCGAGTTTTTGTTTCAATTTCTTAGAATTGTTTATTTTTTTTGTGGGGTTGCATCAGGACTAGTTAATTTGCATGAAATAAATATAGGAGCCTTAGTTGCACTTGAGGAACTGAAGATTCATGGGCTTTCATTGGCAGAGGTAGAAGAAGGAACATTGCCTTGCAATCTTCAAACTTTGGAAATTGATAGGTGTGATCAGCTGGTTAAGTTGCCGAATCGGCTTCACAGGCTAACATCACTGAGGGATTTGAAGATCTACGAGTGCCCAAAGCTGGTGTCTGTTGCAGCAATGGGTTTTCCCAGCGGTCTCACAAGACTCTACATCTGGAATTGTGATTCTCTAGAGACGATACCTGAGGGAATAATAATGCGCAATAATGAAGATGGTCAGGAGACGTGTCATCTTGAGGATTTGAGTATAGAAGGATGTGGATCTCTCAGGTGGTTATCTATTGGGGAGTTTATTGATTCGTTGAAGAGTATGAGTCTTGGCTGTATATTGATTCGTTGAAGAGTATGAGTCTTGGCTGTTGCACAAGTGATTTATCAGAGTCGCTGATAAATAACAAGCTTTCTCATCTCACTGCTTAGAATTGATTGGTTGTTCAAAGTTAGAGAGGTTTCCTGAAAAGGGATTGCCTATCCCAACTCTTGTTTCTTTAGAGATGTGTAATTCATCCCTGGAAAAATGAAGAAGAAGAAGAAGAAAGGAAAACAAACAAATTTGATTTTGGATACACTCTACTTTCAAATTTTGTTTTTTAAATTTGCTAGTTCTGATTTTGATTATGCTTCTGTATGTGACGAATTCTCTCTGTTTTTTTTACATAATTTTGCTCTAAGCTTTAATTTGTACCTTACTTCCCAGCTTAATTCTATCAGTTGAAAAATATAAATTAAATAAAAGGAAAAACAAACAAATTTGATTATGGAAACACTCTGTTTTGTGCTTTCAATTTCCTTCTTTCTTTCTTTTTTTAAACCCTTGTTTAGATTTTTTTTTTGTTTGGAATTATTACTTGTAGTCATCACTTCTCTTTATAAGGCGATCTGTAATTTAGATTAAAATTGAATTTATGAAACACTCTGTCATTCATTTTCATCCATCACCTGATGCACACTAACTATTTATTAATAATCATAGATTACCACTTAGAATATATCAAACACTATTACTGTAAATCCTTTATCACCACTTCCCTTCTTAAATTTAACTAATTTTGACACCTCTCATTAGGTTCTGCTTATTTTTGTTGCATACCAAGAACCTATACTGGCTTCTTTACCCAGTTTAGTTACAATCATCTAATTGCAGCTCCTATCCTTTCAATCTTCATTTTTATTTGGTTATGAATTTTCCATATCCTCAATATCTAAGTTCTTCTCATGATAGTTGAAACTTTGGCTGCTAGTTTATCGTCTAGGCTTCGCCATCATTCCTTCTCTACTCATTGCATCTTCTTATTATTCATGGACAATATTCGATTGTTGTTCTAAATGAATCTAGGTCCTTCTGAGTTGTGCTTGTGCTTGCCAACCTAATCATCTCTTTGGGTGATGGTGGTGTCTAAAATTCTTAAGGTCCCACTGCTTTATTATCTTTCCCAAAAAAAAGTAAAAAAACAATAAAACACTATTCTTTGTTATCTGTTGTCTGGAGTCCTGTTCACATGGTGTTGTGGGTGTCTCAACTCCCAAGCAGAGGAGAGTGAATTTTCTCATAAACCTTTCTTAAATCAGATAGTGAGGTCAAACTTACAACTTAACAACATCTATTTTGATGTTCACAGCCTTTCTGATTAGGTTGTCTTCAATTTATTCGACTGTTTCATCATTATTCTAGAAAAGATTTAAAAAAAACTATATTCTGCCCGCTGTCTGACAACATTCTTTCATCCCAAGACCCTATTAAAGATCAACTATTAGTATTATTTTTGGTTTTTCCTTATTTGTAGTGTTCTAAGATGAAACTAGCTAGATAAGATTGTGTAGGGGTAATGTTAAGGTTGTGATTTCAATCATGTCTAGCTATGTTGTTCATGTGGAATATTTGCATTTTTTTGTAATTACCTTTGATTTAAAGTTCATTTCTCTAATTTGAGCCTATTGTTATATGTATATTTATCGTAAAAATTGATACAGAACAAAAGGATCTCACCTTGTTTTGTTGCTGGAAGTTGTGTGATCTGTTATTGTTCTTGGAGCATTCTCTATATATTATGCTAGTTGTTCGATCTCTTGCTTTCATTTTTCTTGGTCTTGGTCTTGGGTAGTTCATGGATGAAAATGGTTGTCCTCTAAGGACATGGGAGTGGCAGATTATATATTAGGAGTCAAGATCCATAGGGATTGATTGTTGAGCTGACCAAAGATGACAGACTTGATGGGCAGACTGGGCTTGTGATGTATTTGAACCAAAATTAATGGTATTGTGCCTAATTTAATTATGATATGTGTGGTGTAATTATGGCTTCCAAAGGATTGATTGTTGAGCTGACTAAAGATGACAGACTTGATGGGAAAAACTATGATATTTGGCATAGGAAAGTTCAATACCTGCTAAATGAGAAAGAGGTACTCGAAACCATAACTAATGCAATGATTCCTCCTGAACAAGGCAACACAGCCCAACATCGACGTGACCAGGCTGCCTATGATAGCTGGTTTCATAAAGATCATAGTGCGCGCTATACTAACTTAATATGCATGCATGATGATTTGATTAACGAGTTTGAGGTATTTCCTACAGTTAAAGAAATGTGGGATCAGTTGAAAATCAGGTTTGGTAGCAAAACAGCGACGCGGCTGCGTGCTCTAACCTTGAAATTCAACCAGTATATGATGGATCCCAAGCATTCTATTTCTAGGCATCTTAGAGAGATGTCTGGGATGATTAGAGAGCTAAAAGTAGTTGGAAGTGACTGTTATTAAAATAATTAAATATAGGGTTTAATAGATTTACCAGTATAATTGACTGAATCAATTTTCAGGATCATCTAGCTTGTAATTACAGTCCACTCAAACACCCATATTTGATTTGTAGAAAGAGCTCCCTTGATCACGAACACGTTAGATGATGACATTTCTCTTGTGTTATGGCTACTAGAGTCTCCCACTATTCTACACACTCCAAATCACAGGGTTTCTAGATGGTAACCCTAAGATCTAAATCTAGAGAAAATATAATTAACTCTCTGTATAGTGAATAAGAGAGAAGATGAGATTCTTTTTTTTATTCTATGTACAGAAATAACATATATAATTATCTGCAGTCAGAGTTAAAGAGTCCTACTTAACCATTAACTCCATAAAAATGTCCACACATATTGTATTTAAATGTTTTAGTTCCACTTGAACTTTATCAAACACAACAGATAATTATTTAAACCATATATAAGATAAATATACTCAATGGGAATGCAATTAAATATTACATCTCCCACTCAGACACATTGGGAATAAATCTTATATCTCTTATTTTCTCATGGCGATTGATCTTTCATATAGGAATTGGAGTGTGCGACCATGACGAGAAAAGGTAAAGTAAAAAATGATGTTATATTAAGCTACCACCAAACTAATATAACATTATTATATAAATAATATATAGTCACTCGTCATATACCCCAAATCAAAATAATCATACAAAATTATGTGTCTCTAACCCCTCAATAATTTCAAAAGAGCATCATATGATCATCCATATTGTGCTTATGATCATATTGAATAACTAACTCATTATGATCGCCCGGGCAATAAGCAACAATCTTAAACTTAGTATGATATTAATTGATTCTTCCTTAGGTTCTCATGTTAATTCATATCCACTGGACTGCTTTCCTAGACATAGTCCTTTAGATGGGCATCATTCATCATCCTTGGTTGCCATGCTAAAGTAGCATCATCAAGTATCCACTTCAAAACATAGTTCTAAGTGCTAAAGGGTATAAGTTGTGAATATGTCATTCACTAGGGCTCATACAATGACGAAGCAGGGATCCATTCTGTCGTTCCCTTTTACGGTCGAACAATAGCACATACAGTATGATATGTATGCTGTGGTAGAGCTCCCAATTAGGATATGTCACGCTTCAATACCACACTCATCTCAAATTAGTAACTCCATAAAAGCACCTAATTATAGTTCCTTAATTTAGACCACCAATGTGTCTTATATAAGAAACACCTCTTCGGCTATTATCAGGCTTCATGGAATGTGGATATTTTCCATGATCGACTTTATAAATATACATCCAAAGTCTCATCTCATCCATTTGCCAAGGCAACATAATTAAATTTTGTTCCTCAATTAAAAACAAATTGATCATTTACAACCACAAAAAAATGATAAAAAAATGTCTTATCTTTCATGCTCGTATAACATCAAGGCGATCACCCGTATGAGAGGGCTGATCTCTAAAGCCTGGTGACATTCATTAAAATTTTAAGATATTGTGCACTAATTTAAATAAACCATCAATTATGCTAAAGAAAAAAAAATTCTTTTATTAAACAAAGGCATAAATAATATGGTGTCCATCATACATGCATATCAAAACTTAAATAAACCTAAACCCCTAACATGTTTCTGAAAAAACTCTCTAGGTAAAGGTTTTGTGAAGGGGTCAACAATCATATCATGTGTAGAGATATGCTTAAGGACAACTTGACCCTTCCCAATGATATCTCGAATAAAATGATATCGGGTCTCTATTTGTTTTGTCTTTCCATGGTACTTAGGATCCTTGGCATATGCTATTGCAGCAGTGTTATCACAATAAATCGCAACTACCTCATTTGCTCGAGTTGTTACACTCAAGCTTTACAAAAATCGCCTCAACCATATGGCCTATTGTACTGTAGAAGTACAAGCAACATATTCTGACTCCATCACAGAAAGAGAAACACAAGCTTACTTCTTGCTGCACCACGAAATAGCTCCACCTCCCAAAATGAAGGCGTATACTGAAGTGGACTTGCGTTCATCTCTATCAGCAGACCCATCATCATCGGTATATCCAGTCAATCTTAAGTCACCCACATGATAACATAAGGCAAGGTATGCAGTACCTTACAAATATCTCAGTATCCTTTTGACTGCTTGCCAATGCGCAGTTCCAAGATTGCTTTGATATCTACTAACCATGCCAATAGCAAAACAAATGTCTGGTATAGTACACAACATTGCATACATTAGACTACCAATAGCACTTGCACAGGGAACTTTTTCCATATACTTCTTCCCTTCTTCTGTTTTTGGACATTGATCAATGCTAAGAATTTTGCCCTTTTCCATTGGAGTATCAACTGGTTTGGCATTTTGCATTCTAAATCTCTCTAAAATCCTTTTGATATAAGTCTCTTAAGACAAATATAAAAGTCTTTTAGAGCAATCCCTATGGATCTTGACTCCTAATACATAATCTGCCACTCCCATGCCCTTCATTTCAAAAACAAAGGACAACCATTTTCTGGTTTCATTAATTAACTCCATATCATTCCCAGCTAGCAAAATGTTATCAACATATAAGGAGAGGATAAGGAGACTCTTATCAACCCTTTTGACATATACACAATGGTCTTCATTAGTCATCACAAATCCAATTGTTAAAATAGCTTTGTGAAACCGATGATTCCATTGTCTAGATGATTGCTTGAGGCCATAAATTGAACATTTTAAGTGACACACTTTGCACTCTTGTCCTTTGGCTACAAACCCAATTGGTTGAGCCATATAAATCTCCTCATCTAGTTCTCTATTGAGAAATGCGGTCTTCACATCCATTTGGAACAATTCCAAATTTAAATGTGCAACTATAGCTAGGATAAGGCGAACAGAGGCAAACCTCACCACAAGGGAGAATGTCTCTTCATAGTCTATTCCCTCTTTTTGGGTATAGCCTTTCGCCACTAGTTGGGCTTTGAATTTATCAATTGATCTATTCGCCTTACGCTTGATCTTTAAAACCCATTTATTTCCAATTGCTCTACGTCCAGGTGGAAGATCAACCAATTCCCAAACATCATTCTTAGCCATTAAATCAATCTCATCTTTCATGGAAACTATCCATTTTTTAGAATTAGGTGAAGTAAAAGCTTCTTGATAAGAAGCTGGCTCATCAACATCGATAAAAGCACATAGGAAAGATTCCCCTTCAATCTCAAAATATCGATGAGGAATATTTCCACGTTGGCTTCTTCATAAGTGTGGATCTTGAGAATCCTCATCATTTGGTATTCTCCCACTCAACAAAGGATCGCTCTTACTGTTCTCAATATCAGTAGGATAAGGACTTATTTCCTTATTATTTATATGAGAAGGAGCATCCTCTTGTTGCTCATGTAACTCATAAAACTCAAGATCCTTTTTAACTTCACCAATACTAAGGAAATCCTTTTTTTAGGAAATCCACATCTTGAGACTCTATCTCAGTCATTCATCCATCAAGATGTTCACCATACATCACATAGCCCTTAGAGTGCTTTGGATATCTTATAAAAATATGTTTATTTACTCTAGGACCCAATTTTCCATACTTATGTGCTGTGTTATGAACATATCCTGCTGAACTCCAGGTTCATAAGCCATCCAAAATAGGCTTTTCACCATGCCAAAGCTCATATGGAGTTGAGGAAACTAACTTAGAGGGCACTTTATTAAGGATGTAGGTAGCACTCAAAAGTGCATCCCCCCAAAAACTTATTAGAAGGTTAGCTTGCGCCATCATAGATCTTACCATATCCAACAGTGTTCTATTCCTTCTCTCTACAACCCCATTTTTGTTGTGGAGTGTATGGAATAGTTAATTGTCTCTCAATGCCTTTCTCTTCACACAGTTCTTTGAACTATTCAGATAGATATTCTCGACCCCGGTCAATACGTAAAGCCTTTACTTTACTATCTTTTTTATTCTCAACCTCGATCAGAAAATGTTTGAAATGTTCCAAAGCTTCTGATCTATGAGATAACAAATATACTGCACCATAACGAGAATAATCATCTATAAACGTTATAAAATAAAAGGCTCCATGGCATGCCCTAACATTCATAGGTCCATAAATGTCTGAATGGATTAGCTCTAATGGATGAGAGGCCCGTTTGCCCTTTCCAAAAGGCTTTCTGTAAGCTTTTCCTGCTAAGAAAGACTCACAAGTAGGCATATTAATTTTTGTTAGAGATCCCAACAGACCTTCTTTAGCCAATCTTGTCATTCTTTCTTGGCCTACATGGTCCAATCTCTTATGTCATGTCAAAGAAACAACTACACCATTAGAAGAAGCAATTAAAGAAGTAGAATCAAGGCAATCTTTATTAAAATCCAAATCCAAATCCAAATAGAAAAGGTCTCCCCTCAAATGACCATAACAATAAAACTTCTTTTGCAAATAAATCTCTAAATGAGTATCCTCAAATTTAAATGAAAAACCTAAAGCCAAAAGTGTTTGAATGGAAAGTAGATTAAATCGAACACCAGGTGCATAAAGCACATCATGTAATAACAAAGTGCGTCCATTCTGTAACCTTGATTAATAAGTGCCAACTCCAAGGACTTCTTCCTGAGTATCATTACCCATGGTAAGATAATGACTTTTGGCAGGCATTCGATGATAATCCACAAATCCAGCTCAATCTCTAGTTATGTGGCTTGTTGCTCTTGAGTCTACAATCCAATTATGAGAGCTATGAGCAATCAACACATGTGTATAAACATTCATAAAGAGAGAGCCAAGATAGGGTTTTACCTTTTTCTCCTCAGTGCAATCACGAGAGAAGTGACCCATCTTTTGACAATTATAGGACTTGACCTTATCCAGGTTCTTCTTCCCACGCTTACCCTTACGTGGCTTAGCTACTCGCCCATTATTGGGAGCTTGATTCCTAGCATTGCCTTTTCCATGCTTCCATCTTCCCTTATGATAAGGCTTGTTGCCTTTTTTTTGACCAGATTGAACAACAAGAACAACAGTATGATTTGCTTCTTTTCGTTCAGCTTCAAGTTCAAGATGCGGGACAAATCATCTAAGTTCTTGATGCTCTCATTATGGGTAAGCACCAACTTAACTTGTCCCCAGCTTTACTTAGGAAGTGACCTAAGGACCTAAAGAACCTGTTGTTCATCAGAGATGTCACTTGCAACTGCTTTTAGCTCTCTAATTATCCCAGACATCTCTCTAAGATGCCTAGTCATAGAATGCTTAGGATCCATCATATACTGGTTGAATTTCAAGGTTAAAGCATGCAGCCGCGTTGCTATTGTACTACCAAACCTTATTCTTAACTGATCCCACATTTGTTTAGCTGTAGAGAATACCTCAAACTCCTTAATCAAATCATCATGCAAGCATACTAACATAGTATAGCACACATTGCGATCTTTATGACACCAGCTGACGATTATCCACAAGTGTATGGATTATCGCAGTAGTAATACTCGGAATACAAGGTCGATACTTAAGGACAAGCGTTAAAATTGATTATTCGATTATAGGCACGAGATGCATAAAAGGAAAACAAATACCCTTGATTGTTTTGTTTTGAAATCTTGAACCCAATTTTAATTAAAATGCAAATTTATCTAAGCAATGTAACTAAGCAATTAAATAAAATTAAAACTTGAAAAATGAAAATGCAATTAAAAATGAACCAAGTTAAAATGAAAACTGATAAATAAAATCAAGAGAAAAAAAGCACTAGAGTTCATGAAATAATCTAGCGAGATAATCAAATTTTCCTGGTTCGGGTTCATTCAAGCGAAACTTTTCTAAAATATTTTAATCCTCCGTCGAGGTAGAAAAACGTGTTCAATTAAACCGACAATGCGATCTCTCGAT
>CANYLF010570357.1:0-16660 GCA_948193215.1 Bocquillonia castaneifolia | reverse complement strand
TATTTTTCTTGGGTTTTGGGTGTGAGAAAAATACCGTATTTTATATTTTATGGTTGTAATAATTTTCTCATAGTGAATATTTTTCTTGGTTGTTTTTTGACAACAACCGTGATTTTTCTCCGGATTTGGAGTTTTCCACGTAAATCCTTGTCTTGTTAAATTTTATGTGGTTGTTTGACTTTTTTTATTATTTTATTAAAGGTAGTCTGTGGGATAATATGAGAATTTTTTTTCCAACAACTGGTATCAGAACCTTATTGGGGTATTAGTATCTACTTATATACGCTCTACGGTTGCCACTAAGGTGGACCCTCCACATCAGAAAATAAGTTAGATTGTTATTTACTCTGTTTTTATTAAGCCTACTAGTACCTTTGGTGCGGTGGAGTTTTAGTGTATGTTTCACACTAAAATAAAACGCAAAAAATATGTCAGCAACTAAATTTGATGTTGAGAAGTTTGATGGAAAAATTAATTTTGCCTTATGGCAAGTACAAGTCTAGGATTCGTTAATCCAGTCTTGATTGTACAAAGTCTTGAAGGGAAAACCAATCCTTTTAGCCAGCAGAAAAGATTCAGAAGTGTCCGGTGATAGCAGTGGAGACTCAGGAAAGTCCACGATGAGCGATGAAGACTGGGAGGAGCTAGATATGAAAGCTACCAGTGAAATTCGTCTCAGTTTAAAAAAGAATGTTGTTACTAATGTGATTGGACTGTCTACAACAAAAGATATCTGGGATAAACTTGAAAATTTGTACCAGTCAAAAAGTGTTTCAAATAGGCTCTATTTGAAGGAGCAATTTCATAAATTACAGATGGAGGAAGGTAAAAAAATTTCAGACTATCTGAGTGTCCTGAATGGAATTATTTCTGAATTGGAGACTCTTGGAGTTAAAATAGATGAGGAGGATAAAGCCCTGAGACTCATCTTGTCTCTTCCACCTTCTTACAAACACATGTAGCCCATTTTAATGTATGGGAAGGAAATTGTAGTTTACTCTGAGGTAACGAGTAAATTAATTTCTGAAGAAAGAAGAATGAATGCAGAAAGTAGACCTTCAGAAAACTCAGTGTTTGTTGTTTGTGAGCATGAGAAGAAGAAGAAAAACTCTGTAAAGAAAATTGTATGCTGGGGATATGGTCAAACTAGCCATGTAAAGAAGAAATGCAAAAATAATGCAGCTGATTCGGCCAATAGCTCCAAAGAAGAAGATGACGTTATCAATATTGTCTCCCTGAAAGAGGGAGATGGTGAATTTCATTAAAGAAAAATATATGTCATCATGGCATAATTGCTACTACTGGAGATGTCATGATAGAGGATATATGATTGATAGCATGTCCATAGATTTGTACACAAGCATTGGCTGATGATTATGCAAGGTGTGTGGTGGAACAGAGGAATGTCGATGGCTAATGAACTTCTGGAAAATCAGCATGGAAGTTGCACCATAATTTATTAGCAGGTTTTTTCGACATGGGCTGAGGTGAAATTTTTGGAGTTGGTATTAATTCCAAGTAGGTATACTCTTTATAGTGGAGTATGATAATTCTTATTTAAGAATTACGATTGTCGGTGATAGACAATGTTTTGGTAACGGGTGATTTTTTTTTAAATCATGGTGGAGATTGTTGTGAGATCCACAAATAATGTTTTTTTTAAAAAAGGAAGAACGAATCTCAATTTTTCAAAAGTTTTGGCTGGGCAAATGGGCACCGAAATTGCTTTGAAAAATTGGCAAATTTATTATTGTTTATGTGAGGACTTTGCCTATAAATAGGTTTCCTCACCTCATTTGAAAATCATTCGAAAAAAAACACAAAACACACACAAGCACACTGAAAGCCGTGAGGTGTGGGTGAGTCAATCAGGTATGTTTAAAATTCAAGAAAATTGTCAGGGTTAGAGGGTTTTGGTAAAATTCCCTGGGTACCCTCTATGTATTTTTCTTGGGTTTTGGGTGTGAGAAAAATATTGTATTTTATATTTTGTGGTTGTAATAATTTTTCATATAGTGAATATTTTTTTTGGTTGTTTTTTGATAACGACCGTAGTTTTTCTCCTTATTTGGAGTTTTCCACGTAAATCCTTATCTTGTCAATTTTTTTGTGGTTATTTGACTATTTTTATTATTTTATTAAAAGTAGTATGCGGGGTAATAAGAGAATTTTTCCCAAACAGCTTCCACCGTCAGGTTTGAACAAATCAATGAAGATCAGGCTGATGAGGGTAAGGTAAAATTGGCATAAGGACAGCTATAGATTACAAGATGTTCAAATTCTAACTTGTCCAAAAGGAATCAAAATCATATTTTTTAATTAAAAAAACAGTGTAAAAAGGGAAAAAAAATCCCAAAAAAAGAACAAAAGAGTTTTAGTATGCCAACTTATGATCTGGCAACAGCTCACATTTAATTTGATTAGAATATAAACCATAGAAGAAAATTGACCAATCATTTTTCCTTTAAAGATAACTTGTCCAATTGTCCACTTCTTATGTTATGCCTAGATGTGTTCATCAACTTTAGCAATAATAAGAAGACAAAAATGATGAACAACTAAGTGCATTCACCAATTTTCTTGCCATCTATAACAACCCATTGCATGTCTTGTTTTGTTTAGGTAAGGAATTGTTCATATGGCATGGCATCAATTTGAATGGATTATTGAATTGCCTTGTTTTTCTAACAATCAGTGTCATGATCAAGTTGTGCACATGATAATTCAGTGTGACTAATTTAGCCAGTTAAAAGTTCAGTTTAACCAGTTAAATTCTGATTTGATCAATTTTAAAACCTTTTTATAAATCAGATCAATTATTGATTCTTGATTCAATCCGTCGAGTTGTTAAAACAATGCTTACTTGTTAAAACATTGTGATATCATGGTTATGATCACAAATGGAAAGATAAGGAAAGCTTTAATTGAAAAAAAGAAAATGGAAAACAATAACGAAACATGGCACATGTTGAAGTTGACACGCTATAGTGTTGAGAATGTAAGTGAGCTTTGTGAAAAATAGTACAAGTTGGGGAATGTTATTGAACTAAACAAGATTTAGAAATGAGTAGGTTTTGTCTACGATATTCATTAAATAATGTGATACATCAAATCAACAAAAAATCCACCGTCAACATCTTGATAGCCACATTTCCAAAGGTTTCTTCAAGATTTAAAAGTGAGCATGGCATTGGCATTGGCATTACTTTCGATTTTTTTTTTTTTTTCTAGACTAAGATCTACTAAAAATATTTAGAACTCACACTATTTATATAGAATTATTAAAGCAAGATGCCTATTAAAGGACAACTATATATGCCCAAAGCCTAAAGCCGCATACAAAGGAAATTGCCATCCCCTTGCCTTTTAAGAAACACTTGAGCAAGTATGCTGCCAAGGAATGATAACTATGGAAAATTTTAGGCGTCAATCTCATTTACAGTGACCGTCATCATTTTTATGATAATTTATGAACCATAATTTATATAAAAATATTTAAATTCTATTTATAGTGAGTCTCTCGTATCATTATTATGATAATTTATAAATCAGAGTCTATAAAAAAAAAAAAGTAAAATATAACTTTTTTCTTACAAGACTGAATATGAAGTAGGGCCAAGCAACTAGTTAATTACCTATAATAAAAAAAGATAAAACTAATCATTGATTCCATTAGATTAACCTAAAACAAAGGGGAACATGATTAAGAAAAATATAATGGTCAAGTGCTAGTCAACTCTTTAAGGCTTAACCAAGTCAAAATGAAATGCCCAGTTTGGTTAAATGAAATGAAACAGTTGGAGCAACCATGCATGATCCACTCAATCATCATCAAAATTTGATAGAGAAATACTAACTAACAATCTTAATGGTGCAGTGAGAAGATTCTTGCTGGGAATCCAGTATATATATAAATTTCACAAAATTAGAGAGCCAGATTAAAAATATACTGGTAAATTTTTTTTTCAAAGATAGAGCCCATGGCCCCTCCGGACCCCTTCTAATTAACTCCATCATTGTCTGATTGGTATCCCATTTAAGTTACAAATTTACACGTAGTAAGGAGAATCATAGTAAAATCCAAGCAAAAAATACAAGCCCCGAGTAAGTGTGTTTTATGGAGAGAGATCACTGCTTTTCAAATAGTGAAGTAACAACTTTCTGAAAAGCATAAAGTGAGTGAGGAAATAGAGAAGCATCAGTCTGGAGAACTGGGAAAAACACGAAAAAAAAGACAAACATCCACATGTACTATGGCCATGGAAAAATAAATAAATTAATTAATTAACAAAAGAGCCAAAACCCCCATCAGGCCATTTACTTCATTTTTAACATTTCTTTCTCTTCTCAAGTTCTCTAAGTAATTCATCCAATGACATTGACATACATTCATTCAATCATTCTTCTAAACATCCTTTTTTTTCACCTTTGTAAAAAGAAACAGAAAAAAAAAAATACAATTGATGCCCTAATTTGCTTCACAATACTCTTCCACCAAACTGTAACAAAAGACCCCACATTCTACCATCAATTCTATTATCACCTATATTTCTCCACCAAAATTTTTTGGTCTGGTCCACTAAAATTATAAATGCCCTGCTTTTACTTTTGAAAGAAATAAATTAAAATGTAAGAAGAATCCACCTCAAAAAAGGGATGTTTGCCTCTCTTTTAAGATCCATATCTCTTCCTCTCAAAAATCTGTACAATATGACACATTCCAACCATATCACCATTTGAATACAAAAGTTATACACACACACCCCCCAATGAGAAGAGGTTACAAGATTAAAACAAAATGCAACCTTACCATCATGTTTCTTCATCAATCCTCTTGCAAATAGCAAGCAAATAACCAAGAATCCAACTCCAGCTGCCCCTCCTAATATAATAGCCACTGTCTTTCCTGTATTTTGGCCTGACCATACACCCACCAAACTAATTCCACATTAATAACATGTAAGATGGAAATTATAGGCTAATTAAATCATGTTTAGAGGCAACATTACAAAAAGCACTAATCTTTCTTTAGACAAAACATCCCACTCTCAATCAATACTTTATTTTAGACAAAAAGAGAGAGACCCACAGATTTATTACAGAAAGCCTCTTCTACAAGTCAAATAACAATCAATAACAAAATTAATTCAGCTACCCAACAAACATTATTCAACAAAACTATAAACAAATGAATAAAAATCTCAACTTTTCAATTGAAAAGAACTCATCTTTCCACATTACCTGATGAAGATGAATGACCATATGAAGAGGAAGAAGAAGAAGATGATGATGATCTCCTAGGGACTCCATTTGGGTAGTAATTATAACTAATGAAACATTTATTCAAATAAATTTGGCCTGAAATAGAGTTTCCACATTCAACTTGAGCTCTTTGAACAGCATTTTGAACACACTGACCACAATCTGAATCACCCACATCACCTTCACACTGGCCCAAAACAAAAACAGATTGATAGCTAGTAGTATAAAATCCATGGCCACTAACAACACCATTTTGCAACACAGAAAAGGCAGTATCCCTTCTCTCCTCAAAACCACTACCTGCTATATTAGTACCACCACAAGTCTTGAACAGCATTTCCATACCTGAAACTTGAGTAAAACCAGCAACCTCATATAAAATGTAGCACCCATAAAGCTGGACTCTTGCAGCTATAGCTTTACCACAAAGCTTATCTGACAACACTGGAAGTCCACTGACACATTTGTAACAGTCACCAATACTAAGGTCACCTCTACATTGAAAAAGACCAGTTATTGTAGTTTGGCCAGTACCAGTAGTGGTTTTAAAGAACTTGGCTTTAGTTGATTGTGAAACCAAAGAGCCAAAGAGAGCAGAAAGGGCTTGTGAATACAGTCCAGATGGATCTTGAAAGGCCTGTTTGGCACAACCCTTGTAAACCAAAGCGTTGTAATCAGTGGCTGAGTGAGCAAGATTAGCAAAGAGAAGAAGAAGAGAAGAGAGACAAAGGAAGTGATGGTAAAAGGGTTTTGAGTGAAAACCCATTTGGGGTTTGCAGTGTGCTTGATAGATCAAATCATGACTCTGTTTTTTATATTTTGAAGGATTTTTTTTGACACGGGTTTTGGTTAAAACTGAGTAAAGATTCAAGCTTTGAGCTTTGTTTGCATTGATTTGCTAAAAATGAGGGTGCTTTTGTTGGTTTAGAGGTGTTTGGTTAGGGTGTTTTTTTTTCTTTCTTTTTCTTTAGATGGGCTACCACTAATACCTCTGTAGATGTGCAGAGTGACAGAGATGAGAAGAATGCATCTTTTTGCTCTTTCTCCACAGAAAACTACAAAATCCAATTGGCAATTGATACTGGAGGAAGTAAAAAAGTGATTTTCATTGAAATAGTGAACTACGTATGTATTTTACTTTATTAGTATTTATTTTTATATATTCATTTAAAGAGAATGAAAACAAAAGCTTGGGTTAAAAAAAATAATACTCTAAAAGGGTAAGGAAATATTCTCCCTCTCCATATTATAGGTGGGGACTAGGGAGGTATGAAATATGAAATTATTATAAATACAAGTAAAGGAGCCTGGGTGTGTGTGGAATGCTAGTGTAAAGAAAGTTTGACTGCAAATATTTAAATTACAGTAGAGTACAGTTGAGGAGCTAGAGTTTTGAACTTTGAATTGAAAAAATGGGCCACTTTTGATTTTGGGTTTCACTACTTTGCTCTTTTTTTTAATATTTTGTTGAATGTCCAATATATTTAATTTTCATATGGTGCTTTAGATCTACTTAAAGGTCCAGGGTACAAGAAGTTAAGTAATGTAGAATTAAAGAAGATGATGCCTCATGTAGAATTTATACCATAATGGAAAGTCATGTGACTAAATCCTGAACATTTATAGGCTGTAGCTGGCACAAACTCAATACAACGTTAAAGAATTATAAAAGAATGATGTAATTCTTTTGTTTATGCTTGTGCATGATCTTCCTATAAGCTCTTTTTTAATCAACTTCTTAGATTGTTAAAAAAACAATAATTAAATTGCTAGAAGGATTAGAAGCTTAACTACAAGGTTAAACGCTCAAATTCAGCTTGAATCCCAAACTAAGTAGCAATTGTTAGACTGGTTTAGTCTACAAGTATAGAGCTCAATCGAATATTCATGCCATGATCTTAATGGATGTATACAATTCTTATACCTTGGGAGGCTTAAGGGTACCCTTGTACTTATATACAATATCCAATTCATCTAGATTTTTTTAATTTCAACCGATTTATTAAAAATTAAAAATTACACACAGTTTTATTCTACAAGCTCTTTTTTATTCAACTTTTTAGATTGTTTAAAAAAACAATAATCAAATTGCCATAAAAATACCAATAGGCTTTGGTTCACTGAGAGTGCGCTTCTACCGCACTCCATAATCTTGGATTCAAATCCGAGACTTGGAAATTCTCAAATAAGTTTAAAATGGTTTCCACCGGTAGGATCCCACTA
Source organism: Bocquillonia castaneifolia (assembly GCA_948193215.1). Lineage (NCBI taxonomy): Eukaryota > Viridiplantae > Streptophyta > Magnoliopsida > Malpighiales > Euphorbiaceae > Bocquillonia > Bocquillonia castaneifolia. Next base: position 9,175 of record CANYLF010570357.1, on the reverse strand, counting down.
AAAATAAGTGTGGAGGCAACCATCTGGAAATAGAAAAATATTAACAATCCTGACTCCATAAGGACAGTCTAACAATAGAACAATAGTTAAAAAAAATTGATAGAAGGATTAGAAGCTTAATTACAAAGTTAAATGCTCAAATCCCAGCTTGAATCTGAAGTTAAGTAGCGATTGTTAAACTGATTTGATCTACGAATATAGAGGGATTCATGCCATGATGTTGATGAATGTATGCAATTTTAATATCTTGGGAGGCTTAAGGATCAATTTGGTCCTTGTACTTTATACAATATCTAATTAGCTCAGCTTGTTAAAAATCATAAATTATACCCAATTTCTTTCTTTTTTTTTTTTGAAATGACCCAATTTCTTTCTTTAATAAAATGTAAATGTTACAAATTAAAATTTAGACCTAAATTCTATCATTAATTATGTAATTAATGTTAATATAATAAAAATTAAAATTAAAAATACCACAAAAAATTGTACCTTCTTTCTTATTTATTATTAATTGCAATTACAGTAAATTATTTTTTTGTCGAAAACTTCAATTTTTTATTGTTATTTATAATAATAGTAAAATATTATATCATTTATTGTATATTTATTTTCTATTTAGAGTATTGTTTCAGATTAAAAAATTAAATTTGATGGAGATCCACCGACCCTAGGAAGAAAATTAGTATGATTGGTCAATTTTTTTATATAAATAGGTGTGAAATTAACAGAAATTATAAAAAAAAAAAAAAAAACATTTGCATGCAAATGCATGGCACAAATTGACCTTTAAGTCTATCTTGGGATGGGAGTTGCAATATGGATTTCTCATATTTCTCTTGATGTAAGCGGACATTCATACTTACATGAAAGAAAATGGCATAAATGTACTTAAATTGGGACAATACATACTTTGTAGTTTATCTTTGAAGTTTTGTGAATTGCATAGCTGTCCTTTGTAGCAATTAGTAACGTAATCATTATGCTGGCATAATTTTTTTTTTTGATCGTGTATGTTGGTGCCCTTTTCTATTTATTTTCCTTTTAGTTAATATGCTAGATTGACTTTCAAAAGGATAAAGAGGACAGATTGTTGTCTGATAATCTTATTCAATAGTAATAAACAAATTTCAACTTGGTAGAATTAACATCTCGTTGGCTTCTTGTCTGTGGTGTTTTGCTTTTCAGCTGTTCTCCATGAAAATTTCTTCTGTGTACCGGTTTGTGTCCTACACGTTAATGAAATGTAAACATATTTATTAGGTTCAAACCATATCCGACCGGACTTAACTTTTTTTAGGTAAGTTGGAGTTCAGTTTGAGTCTAATATAAACTTTTCTGTGAGTGTCTAAATCATATCCGAAAAATAAAATTTTTCTTATCCAGAGTTGAACGAGCTTACATGTAATTTTATATTACATCTGTTTCACAAAAAAGAGTCTATTATTGTTTTTCATACAATTTAAGAAATCATTGGATTGTTCTTAATTTTAGTGAAATCTAATGTAAATTGACAAGTTTGTCCTTTTATGAAAATTATAATTATAGTGTTAATTCATTTAATATGTTTTGAAAATGTGTAAATTTTTTTTTATAGGTGGTGATCCGCTTACAGTGGTATCTCAGCCCCCGTTTAACGGTTGACCAGACTAATTCACAAAGCATTGCTCTAGCCAGGATTCGAACCATTGACCTCAGTGTTCCACTGACACCCAAGACAGCACTTCGTGCCACTGAGCTGCAACGCTTGGTGGTAAATGTGTAAATTATTAAGGGTAATTTTAGAAAAAAAATAATTAATGTGCGCTTGATTTTATAAATGGAAACTTATGATGGGATAAGTTAAAGGGAAATTTACACAAATTCACAAACATGCCATTTTTATTTGTGAGAATAACCAACCCATTAAAAATTTGCAACGGTACCTAAAAGCGGGAAAATATTCACAACGCTACCTAAAAAATATAGGTAAGAAACAAAAAAAAAACAAAAAACGCATGATTTAAAATCTTTTGTCTCTTAAAAAACAATCTCATTCTCACACGAAACAATAAAAACTCAATTTTTCTCTGAAAAACTACCAAGACAACGAAAAAAACTCATCAAAATCCTCCATTTTTCCTCATTGTATCTGCTAAAAACAGCAAAAAAAGTATCAAACTCATAAAAAAGGTAAATATTAGCCAAATATTCAAATATATTATTTTCAAAAGAAATAAATAAGCTACTTTATGTCTTGTTTTAATTTATTTAATTCTACTACTAAAAGTTTTTATATCTGCATTGATTTTATGACAATTTCAATCATTTGGCATTGAAAAAAAAATTATGACACATTTAAAAACCTTTTTCATAATTGTGTCATAGCTGTGTAATAATTGTTTCATATATATATGTTTTTTTAACTTTTGCAGAAAATGTCGTCAGATGATGAAATTATTGGTGATTACTTAAAGAAGCAACAAAAGCTAAAGATCAAGAATAAAAAGGTTGATGTTAGTAAATCTGAATTCAATGAAGAAGTTTCTAAAGATATAAAAAATGCAGTTAAAAGGAAGAGGAAATTTACTTTGCCTTTTACAAGTGGACGTTTTTCAAAAGAATTTATTCGCGGAGCTGAAGAATTCAAGGTTTTTATTCTGCTAACAAAAAATATATTTATCTATGAATGTTCTAATTGTGTTTTAATTGTTGTCTTCTTCTTGTATCATAAATCTGTCTTTTATGTATTTTGAATGGTGTCATAATTGTGTCATATGTGTTTTTATGTGTGTCATAATGATGCATACATGATTTTTAATGATTTTTTTAGGCTATTATTTTTTATTGACTTATAATTGTATTATATCTGTTTTTGTGTGTCATAAATGTATCATAATTGTGTCTGAAGAATTGCATTTGATTTTTTTTGTTATTTATTAATTGTGTCATAATTGTGAAGTGTTTCCTAATTCTTTCAGTGTTTTTTTCCTTTTCTTTTTTTTCTGCAGAATAATAAAATTATGACCTTTAACAAAGATGTTGGTTCTTCAAAAGTAGATTCTGTTGATAAAGATTTAAATATATATAATGATGAAGATTTAAATATAGATGGAATGATATTGATACACTGGACAGGGAAAGTTCAATCCATTTATAAAGTAAGACACAAAAATAATGAAGATAAGAAGGAGTAGTTTTGAACATTAATTGAACTTTTTCATATAATGTAATTGAATTTTTTTAATATTTTGAATGTAATGTTTTGGATATATTGATGGAACAGTGGTACAATTTCTTCAGTTTTGTTGAGATTGCATTCATGAGAATATCAAAAAAAAAAAAAAATCTTTTTAGAGCTTTTTTTTTGTTTAGAAACAACTAAAAAAAAGAGAAGAGAAGTAACACCATAAAAAAATCAAAAAGAAAATAATAGTTAATTTACTTTTTGCTCACTTTCCTTCTTTTTTTCACCTAGATTCAAATACTAAAATACTAGGGGCAGAAAAGGAATAAAAACATATAAAAAGGGTCTAAAAAGGAAAAGTAAAAAAAGCGTATAAGATGCTACCTTATTAGGTAAATGACAAAAACGGTTATAACCTAGCTAAAAGCAATCTTCTCTAACTTATTCTCGCACATAATTCAAAAAAAATGAAATTTCTCTCTGTAAAAACCTCTCAAGACGACGAAGAATCTCATCAACCTCACCATTTTTTCTCATTGAAAGTTCATAAAAAAAAAGGACAAACTACTGTCAAAAAAACAACAGGAAACAATACAGATCACACACAAAGCAAGAAAAAAGAGAAAAAAAAAAGGTAACATTAGCAAAATATTCAAATTTATTATTTTCAGAATTATACATGTTTTATTCTCTCTAAAAAATATATATTAGCTATTTTACGACCTCTTGTTATTTATTTAACTCTCCTGCTAAACAATTTTATCTCTACATTGATTTTCTAACAATTTCATAATGCTGTCATAATTGTGTCATATATATTTCATATATCAAATTAATTGACTGTGGGATATTTTTTACATATTTGTGTCATATCTGTTTCATTATAATTTACAGGAATTATAGGAATGGATCAGATAATGGTATTAATGCACTATGATGGATAATTGACACATACTAGAAACTATATCAACTACAAAAGTAGCTGGAATTTTATTGCCAACATACTGCGCATTTTTAGATCTAACAAATATAGTCATTGAATAAATGAAACTGAACATTGAAGATTACAATGTTGAAATAAGCTACAAATTGAGAGAAAACCACTCCACAGTCCTAATAGAAGACCAGCGAAGCATACAGTTCTACCTAGAACTCAAAAGAAAACATGATGATTTTGAAAAATATCCAATCTGTATCACAACTAAAAAAAAAAATCCAATATTGCATGAAATATCTTCAGCAACAAACAATCAAGATAGTGCAATCATCTCTCACTACCAAAATCAACAAAGCGTAGATGAAGATCAGTCATCAGTAACTGGAGTGATTGAATATGCAAATTTACTATGTGAAGGTCAAGAAGAAGACATCAATCAAGAAGAAATAAAAGAAGAAAGTATAAATTCATTCAAGACGAACCTTGGTGAAGAATACAAAGATAAAGAAACACTTCAAAGATTAATCATATTATATGCAATGAAGGAACACTTCCAGTATAAGGTAAAAATAACTGTGTCATAGCTGTGCCATAATAGTGTCATAGATGTGTCATAATTGTGTCATAAAGGATTCATATTGTTTCATAAAAAAATTTTCATACATTGTATCATAACAGTGTCATAGTTGTGTCATAATTGTGTCTCATTGATTAATTAATTTTTTTTCCATAATGGTTTCATTATTCTCTCTCAAAATAATGCAGGTAACAAGGTCATGTCCAAAATAGTGCAAAATAAAATGTATTGATCATAAGTGTCCACGGAGCTTTTATGCATCAAGAAAAAGAAGCAGCCAAAAATTTGTCATAAGAAAGTTCAATAACTTACACACTTGTCCATTAGAAACAAGAATGGAAGATCAGAGGCAAGCTACATCCGCAGTCATTGCAGAAATTATAAAAGCAAAATACATGGAAGTTAAAACTGTTTACACTCCAAATGATATTATGAGAGACCTCAAAAAAGATCACAAAATAGAAATCAACTATTGGAAGGCATGAAGGAGCAGAGAAAAGGCAATTGAAATTGTAAGAGGGAAGCCAAGAGATTCATTTGCACTATTGCCAAGCTACTTCCACATGATCGAAAAAACAAATCCAGGTTCTATTGTTAGTATAAAAACAAATGCAGAATCAGAATTTCTTTATGCTTTTATGGCAGTTGAAGCCCCAATAAAAGGATGGATACATTGTATACCTGTTATAGTAGTTGATGGAACTTTTCTAAAAGGGTCATATGGAGGAACACTGCTCTCAGCGTCAACACAAGATGCATAAGGTATTTTCTTATTCATTTTTTTTCCAAATTCTGATTCTGTTTTTATATGTGTGCCATAACTGTCTCGTAAGTATGTCATAATTGTGGCATATGTGTGTCATAACTGTATCATAAGTGTTCTATAACGGTCTCATATGTGTGTCATAACTGTGTAATAAATGTGTCATAAGTGTGTCATATGATTCATAAATGTTTCCTATGGGGTAAATAATTGTTTCTGCTCTCACTTGCTAAAGCAAAAATTTTCCCTTTAGCATTTGCAATAACAGATTCTGAAAATAATGACTTATGGACGTGGTTCTTCCATAACTTGAGCATCGCATTTGAAACAAGAAATGATATGTGTATCGTCTCAAACAGATATGAAAGTATCAAAAATTCAATACAAAGTGTCTACCAAGGAAATGTTCATCATGGTTTATGTATGTTCCATATTATCAACAACTTGAAGTCAAATTTCAAAAAGAACCAAAAGGCAATCAAGGATGAATTCAAGGTAGATGCTAGAGCATATACAAAAAAAGAATTTGACTTCCATATGAATGAATTAGACAAACTAGATCTGAGAGTCGGGCCACACCTTGAAAAATAGATATGTTGTGATGACATCAAATGTTGTAGAATCTCTAAATGCAGCAATAAATAAAATCAGAGAGCTACCAGCAATAATGGTCTTTGAGTACATCAGAACAATGATCCAAAAATGGACATACAATAACAGAAATCTTGCTTTGGGAACATTCACTAGGCTTTCATCAAAATATGAAAATATTCTGAAGGATAACTATATTAAAAGCCTTAGATTAAAGGTTAATTTAAATCTCTGATTCAAAATTTTTTTAGTTATGTCATAACCGTGTCATAGATGTGTCATAATTGTGTCATAACGGTGTTTTTATGTATCTTGATAGGTTGAACTAACAAGTGACAACATATTCAATGTATATGATGGTGGTAAAACATATATTGTTGTCATCAATCAAAGGACCTGCTCATGCAACACATTCCAGATGGACATTTTGCCTTGTAAACATGCCTTTGCCATATTCATCAATAGACATCAAGAACCTTATGACTATTGCTCAAAGTACTACACAAAGGAAGCAATGCTTAACATATATCAACATATAGTTCATCCTATTACTGAAGAAGACACATGGCAGATTCCACAAGATGTAAAAGATATGCAGGTGTTGCCACCAAAAGGAAGAGTCAAGCTAGAAAGACCGAGAAAAAGATGAATAAAATCTACATCTGAGCCAAGTACAAAAAATAGATTTGGTAGATGTGGAATCTATGGACATAATAGAAAAACTTGTAGAAACAACCCAAGACAATGATCACAAAAAATTGTGTCACAATGGTTTCAAATTGTGTCATAATGGTTTAAAAATATTATTTTTGAATCTTATTTTTAAAAATTCTTTCTTTTATTAAAAGAAATTAACTCCCTTCACTATATATATTGTGTCATAATTTTCTACAAAATCTGACAAATTTATAATATCAAAAACAAATATGACACAATTATGAAACAATTGTGTCATAAATGTTTTTTGGTGTCATAATTGTGTCATAACTGCATTTTGATACTTATAAAATTATCTGTATCAAAACAAATATCTGCTTATTAAATTATTTGCATCAAAAAATAAAAATTTTGATTTTGCTGCAAATATTTTGAATATTTCATTAATAACTGTATCTGTTCATAAATTCCAAAAATATATACAAAACAAAAAGAGAAAGTCAAATATATTCAAATGTTCCATCTTATTGTTCCTTTCTATTCATCATCAGAATCATATTTAGTGATCAGTTTCAGGATTCCATAAAAAAGCAAACAAGTAGTGTATCTGATCCTTAGTGCCTCCACATTCAATTCAACTGGAAAAGGCTTGCCTTCAATCAAGTATTCAGCAAATGCAGCCACAAATATGCCACAATCACTACAAAAATTTTATAAAAAAATGCAAGAAACAGACAAAAAACATAAAATAAAATGTAAAAATAAAAAAAATATTAACAAAACATACCAATTAATTTGCTTAGGCAAACCCTCAATATACTCAATCTTAATGGGATCATAAATTGATTTTCCAGTATATGGAGGAGAACTAAAATCAATATCAACCCTATTCTGAAATGAAGAACTGTCCAAAATGTATGGCAACACAGCAGCATAGCCTCTACCAACTTCAAGACTTGTCTGAACACTATCTTCTCTATCCCTTAAGTTATATACATATAACACTCTGTCATCAAAGTTCAGCCAAAGCAATATGAAATGCTCCATTGAATGTAGGTGAACAGGAATCAACACATTCTTCACGTCAGCCCATGAAATAGCATATGCTCCCTCACAACTAAGACTAAAAGTAACAATCTTACCAAGGTTCAATAAATCACTAGCCTTCTTATCATTAGCATATTTTTCAGAGATGGACCTCAATTGCTGATTAGTATAACTGTCACAAGTCGTAAATGATCTATGCAATATTTTTTATTTCTTCCTCAAATAAGCAAAAAGGACATCAATATGCTGCATCAAAAAAATAAAACACAAAAATGACATAGTTATGACACAATAAAAACACAAATGACACTATTATGACAAAATTATGACACACACAAAAACAAATATGACAAAATTATGACACAATTATGACACCATTCAAAATATATAAAAGACAGATTTATGATACAATTTATCAGTAAAAAACTTACATCAGTAGTTAATATAGGTACCAGGCCGATACAATATCTCAAAAAAATTCTGATTCTTGATCAAATTGTTGTAAAGCTTGATACTAGGATTCAACACACCACTAAAAGGAAAAAAAATGTACATTAAAAAAACAAAAAAAAAGAAAAAAGGGAAAAAAATTAACATAAAAATTACAATAAAAAAACATACCTTAATTTTGTACCAGTTTTCTTTGACACAAATGAATCAATCCATGACCCGACAACCATCTCCCACTCATCACTGACCGGCTCATCAACAACATTGCACATCAAAGGACAGCGATGTTGAAAAACATCACCAATTGCTTTTATCTTCTCCATTGAAGAAAAAACTTCTAAAATATGAGTTTTCGGAAGTTTCTTAGTAACATTTGCATATTTTGAAGCCACCTAAAAAAAATCCAAAAATAAAAAAATAAAATTAATGAAATAAAACAAAAAGACTAACTTCACAAAAACATAATAATCATATATCATAAATTCAGAACCTCAAAAATTTGCTTTTCTTTTCCATATCTCCCAGCAGTTACTTTAATCCATTTAACATCAGTCTTAGATAATACTGATTCTGTCTCCTTCACATTTGTAGTTGATTTGCTTGGTCTTCCTTTTTTCTTTCTATATACAACAGAATCCTGGAAAAAAAATTAATTGATATGAAAATAAATATTCAATCATGCAGAATTTTCTTTAGCTTCACTTGCCTTTAACAAAAAAAAAAAAAATATGACACAATTGTGACAACATATAAAAAGAAACATACATATGATGGTACGACATTTTTCCCTCTACATTGAACATCATCCTTCTCAATGGGAATATCAAATCTCTAAAAATAAATAAATAAATAAATAAATATATATATATATATATATATATATATATATATATATATATATATATAGAAAAAAATATCAAAATAATGACACACCACTACTGGGCGGGAAACAAAAATGTCGTTCTGTGGAGCAACCGCGCCCCGCGCGAG
>CANYLF010570333.1:0-15240 GCA_948193215.1 Bocquillonia castaneifolia | reverse complement strand
CAGCGGTGAGGATGAGTGAAGGTGGTGACTCAATGGAATGAGAAAGGGTTTTCTCTTTGTTTAGTGGGGTTGAAGGCAGATAAGGATGGGTTGGTTAGGTTAGATTAGTTGGTTGTGTGTGGTTGGGACACGTAGGTGGCTGTGATGAAGAGATGTATTTTTACATCTTCAATACTTTAATTTGCTAAGTTTCTCATATAGACACAAAATTAAATTATATTATTCTTTTTATAACAAAATTGATTTTTCTAATTAAAACATAACAATATGTATTAAAATGTATGCCATTACAATATTAATTGATTTATATTTCTCTTATCATTGATGAGTATAATATAAGAATTAAAATTTTATAATATTCTAAAAAATATCGGTGGAACAATAAAATTATATAAATAAATAAAATTTGAATTAATTAAATTACACAAGTATAATTTTTGATAATTTTTCTTTGTCATAATATTTTTAGTATTTTATTAACCAAGTACCTCTTACAAAATTAATTGCCCATTCATATATTAAATTTCTATAGAAATCCAGTCATTATTAGTAAAATAAAATAAAGCGGTACAAATCTTTATATATTTAATTATATTTTTGATTGTACACGAAAAATGATCCTTTGATAATTTATGGGTTAATATATTTAAATTATACATCTATTAACCTAAAAAATGCAAGTGATTCACTTTTTAATTGAAATCAAATACTTTGGTTTTCTAATAATGTTAGGTTTTTTATCTGGTTACGGTGACCCGCTTTTCCAATAAATTGTCCTGGATTTATCTTTGATTGATTAATTTTTTGTCGTGGAGTTATTTATTTTGCTAATAATTTTTAATAAGAATTCGTGTTAGCCGCATGGTCTAAAAATATTGCTCAAATTTTTAAAGGGAATTACTTTATCCTTAAACTGATCCCATTGAAATAGAAAAAATACAATTAATTTACTTTTCTGATTGAAAATAAATGATGAATTGTTATAATAATGATAAGTCTGTTGATCTACTAACGTTTTTTTTTATTTCCCTAATAAATTAGCCTCTAATAATTTTCGGCCAACAGGCCATTGAATTGATTGGTTTACCGGCGGGTAGCTTAACCAATGCTTTTCAGGGGTAGATTCTGACTTTCCCCTATGATTGCAACAATTTATGAGATGAAGAAGACATTGTTGCTAAAGCTTAGTGATTGGGCTCAGGAAACTTCTGAGATTGCTTTCAAAATAATGCATATTTACAAAGACCCTACAGGATTTAAGAAAGAAGCTCCTTGCCCTGTCACCACTCCTTCAACTCACCTATTATCACAACCAAGATCTTCATCATAGGCTTCACAGGGAGTAAGAAAGGCACTGGAATTCGTTGCTAAGCTGCCATCATCACCGTCTGATGAAAAGAAAAAAAAAAGGAAATGGAGTGAATATTTTTTCACGTGATTTCGATTGCTTTCATATCAACTCTAAATAGTTTTTATATATTGTTTTAAATGCTGAACATATATTTGAAATTTATAACTTTTATTCTTTTACCATTCCATATATGTTGTTTTAAATATACAATATTAGTGACTTTTAATCCCGAAGTAATGCGAGGGTTTTATTTTAGTTTATAAAATAAGAGTAATGATAAATTGATTTAAATTAAATGAGTTATTATTGAAATCACTTTTACACATAACTCCTTGAGAAGAAATGAAAGTATTTAACAATCACGTCATAATTTTGAAAACCTTTTAAAAATTTAAGATTGTCATTTTACGATTTTTTTATTTAAATTAGTTTGATTCACATAAGATTATTAATAAAATAAATTTCTTTAAGATTTAAGATATTAAATTTCTGAGATCTAGTCATAATATGTTCCCTTTAAGAAATCAATAAGTAAATAAATGTATTTTGATATTTAATTTTTATACTATGGTTTTTTTTATATTTTATGAAAATTAATTGCGAAGGCAAACTACTTTTATTATAAGTCATAGGGATATATTTAAGAAAAAAAATTATTCCATTTTGATATAGAAATATTTCTTGGATTAAGCTGAAATGTAAAATAAGTTTAAGGATGAAATCAGTTGAATGAAAAATAATTTAAAGAATTAATAGAACAAAAGGAGTTATTAAAAGAGTTTAATATAATAAATTTAAATTCATGATTTCTTTTTTGATAATGATTAACGTCTCAGTTTGAGACATCATAATAGGGATATTTTTGTCTTCAATTTAAAATTATTGAGTTTTTCAATACATATTAATGGATCATCATTTTGGGAATACACAAACATTTTTATTTACAAATTACACAAATATCCTTATTGGAATGTCCCAATTTGAGACATTAACATTTATTGTTTCTTTTTTTGCAAATACCAGTATTTTTTAAAAGAGTAAACTCAACAGGAATATACATGAATTTAATAGAATAAAACATGAAATGTGAGGAGAGAGGTATAGATTTTTTTTTTGAGTGTTTGTTCATTTCTATTTATTTTAACTGTCCATGTCTAGTGTTTGAGTTAATCGATGTTATTGGGAAAAAAAAAAAAAAAATTCTCACAAGTGAGGCAGACAACTTCATTTTGGGTAAAAATCAACTCAATTAATTAAAAGTTCAATTTTGCCCTCTGCCCTATGCTAAAATTACAGAGAGGGTTTAGCTCGTAAAGGGTTTTAGCTTTGCCTTCTAAGCAGGCATCATCACCACCAGCAGCAGCAAAAGTGACTAAAACAAAACAAATAATGATAATCGGCGGCAAAAGCTACGTTTCATCACCGCCGACCTTCTCCAATGATGCCAAACGACTTCTCGTTTGCTCTGGGAACTCCGTCTCCATTTTCAGCACCACCACCGGCTTACAGGTCGGTTCAATCTTTCTTTCCCTTTCTTTTTTTTTTTTCTGGGTTTGTTTCTTTCAATAATTTTTATTTCTTTAATTAATTTTTTAAAAAATTATATATTTTTGATAGATTGCATCACTGGAAGGCCACACGGCCCTCGTCACAACCGTAATAGTGGTGCCTGCGAAGACTAAGATACTGTGTTATTGTTGGACATCCTCTCTTGATGGCACTATTCGGTATTGGGATTTTTCAGCTCCTGAATTGATTAAGACTATTGATACTAAGTACCCGATTTTTTCTATGGTAATTGTTAAGCTACATTCTTAATTTTGAATACCCATTATAGCAATTTTGTAAGTTCTATTCATTTTAATGATGTTTTTTCTTTTGTTATGATGGTGGCAGGTGATTCCTTCTCTTTTAAGGGAACAAACTGAGACCAGGGGAAAAGGGTCTCCCCTTTATGCTTATGTTTCTGTTAAAGGTTCTGAAGAGCTGGAAAATGAATCTAAAACTTTACATGGAATAATCAAGAAATGTAACTTGACTGACTCAAAACTTGTTCGAGGATTAAATTTGGCAGAGGTTGAATTTATATCATTCTATTCTCTATTCCTATTTATTATTGTTTTTATTATGTAAATCAAACCAATTTAGAGATCATGCTTTGGATTTGCATTTTTAGTGATGTGCTTTTAGGCTCTTTTCTTTTGGGTATTTCTACCAAGTAAAAAATGAACTTTTAAAAAAAACAAAGTTTTTAACAAGTATACACAATTAGACACTTCAGAGATTTGATTGTTGTTTCATCCAAGGATTTTTGAATTCTAATATTTCTTAATCTGTTTAGCATGGTGCAAGGTTTGATATGTTGCTTTCTTAACCTTTTGACTTCGACAGACAAAGCAACCAGAATTTGTAACTGTTAGCCCATGTGGGAAATACTTTGGCATCCGGAACAAGCGTAAACTTCACATATGGATTGTTCCCAGTACAGATTCTAAGAATGTAGTGGTCAAGAAGATCACACTGCATCATACCAAAAACTTGACAGTACTTGCATTCCATCCAACTCAAAGAATCGTTGCAGCTGGTGATGCAACGGGTAGAATTTTGATTTGGAGGGGGTATGGAAATAGAACATTTGGTTCAACTGATGAAATAACGAGTGGAAGATCAATGGATAATGTTGAAGAAAGACCTGGAGTAAGGGGTGATGATGATGCAGAGTCCTGCACTACATGGCATTGGCACTCATCTGAAGTAAAGGCCATCTCTTTCTCTTCTGATGGAGCCTATTTATATTCAGGTAAATAAACTGGAATGTATGCTGGTAGAAGCCTTCGTTTGCCTCTGCCTTTTGTGTGGTCTGACTAAATTAGAGCCTTGCATGAAGGCAGATGTTGGCCTAGCTATCCGATGTTTTCGAGTTGTCAATCGTAAAGATTTGAGTTTACAGTAATTCTCACATGATAAATTAATTGGATATGCCATTGCTATAGCTAATGTGGACCTTTTACGGTCGCATGATTTTTATTTTATGCTCATATAAGACAAACTTTGCATTAATGGCATGCCGATTTTTCCTTTAAGCAACTAGTGCGAAGGTGTTACAGAAGGGCAACCACAAATAATAGAAGTTGCTTAGTTATCATGTGATCATTGACAATATCATATGATTATTAAGAATATATTATGGGTTATTTATTGTTTATGGAATGGAATGCCCCTATTCCCTGTATATAATTCAAGTGCAATGTTATGGTGTTCAGGTGGGATGGAGGGAGTTCTTGTGGTTTGGCAACTAGACACAGGGAAGAAGAAGTTTTTACCAAGAATTGGTTCTCCACTTCTATATTACACAGACTCTCCAGACCCTTCTCTTTCCTCAGTAAGTGGACTGCATCCACTGGGAAATAGAATTCTGGAACTAGTCTTACTTAAATAATGTTCTTTAGGTATCTTGTGCAGATAATCAAATTCACATATTGAAAATGCCTTCCATGGAAATTTTGAAGTCCATTTCCGGCATCAAGGTTAGTTTTGATCTGTCTGCAAACCTTAATCAAATTATTTTATACCTGATTGTCATCCTCTAGTGCTGCATCACTGTACAGTTGATTGATTGTGATGAGAATATGATATCTAGCAAGCTTTATGGTACTATAAATTAAAAATATGAATAGATTCTTCCAAGGATCATGATGGGGATAGAAGGTGGGGGTTTAAGAACAAGGGATAACGAAGATTAACAAAGATGACTTAGAGAGAGAGGAATGTGTAAAGAGAAATAAATTAAGCCCTGTTTTTTGTTCTTTTTGATCTGCTTCTCCAGAACATATTCTTTTGGAGAAGATTTTAAGTGGGATTTTCAAATGTGTTTGGTTGATATTTAAGCTTTTCAGTAAGCGAGACTAACTTCTTACATTTGTATTCCATGTACTTGCAATTTTATGCTGTTCTACATGGAAATACGAATCCATTGAGAGGTTCTTTTTCTTTTTTGTTTTCAGCTTCCATGTTCATTTCCAGAGATATGCAAAGCCTCATCTAGTGGGGTTGCCTTTGATCACAATGCTGGGGTAGTTGCTGTAAGAACAGAGAATTACTGTGTCCAGTTATATAGCCTATTCGATGACCGTGGAATTTCAGAGGTAAGTATGTTTAATATGAATAATGAATGTTTCCTTGTTAAACATCCATGTTCTCTTGACTATGGATATTTCCTTGTAATCTTGTTGATTATGAATTCATGTGGTGGAAGTTGAATTTTCTAACTTTTCCTTCTCTAGGTCCAAGTTTGTGAGAGAAACCATCAACCCGGTGATGAAATTACGGTAACAAAGTTGCTCACTCTCAATATCTTTTCATAAGATGTACTTGTTTTTTTTTTTTTATTCTATATGTGTTGCTACATCCATTTCAGTTATTGATATTGTGATAATTACAACTAATATCTTTGAAATGCCTGTTACAGGTAGTGGTATCCTTAGTTGCTCTTTCATTGGATGGCTCTTTGATGGGTACTTCTGAGTTGAAGCTTGCTGAGGAGGACTTAGGTGGACTTGTTTGCCTTAAGTTTTGGGCAATAGGATCAGACAACAAAAATTTCAGCTTGTCTACCATTGTTTATGAACCTCACAGGTTTGCCCATGGCATATTTGTCCAAAATACTGGAATAAATAAAATTATGAAATGTTTTATAAGATGTGTGAGAACAAGCTTACGTGGGCAGTAATCTTTAAGTTCAAAAAGGAAAACGAAAATAATGTTACTTCAGTTGTTGGTTACTTGGTTTGGTTTCAATCTTTATGATTATTTTTTTTGGAATCTGCGATTCTCTGTGAAAAAATATGTAATTTAGGCTTCTAAGAACTGATCTTCAACTTCTCAGTTTCACATTCTCAACTCATCCATCTCTACTTTCTTTCACCTTGAGCATATTTTCATTTGTTTTTGTTTTGTCCGTCTTCCTGGCTTCTAGTTGATTTTGTTGCTTGTAGTCTAGACCTGAAAATTTTCTTAGTCTTGTCTGATGTCTATGTGGTTCAATATCTAATTCTATGAAATGAAACTTTGATCTTAGTAGAACATGAATTTATTGTGCTAAAATGAACATTATTGTTATTGTTATTGTTATTGTACAGGGATGCTGACATATCTTCAATCACTTTCCACCCTACCCGTTGTATGGCTGTCAGTGCATCTTATGGTGGGGACTTTAAGGTAAAACCCGGAGTACTGGAAATTTCATTCTTATATTGCTTTCATATCATTTATATATTCTTTTTCAATGTTGCAGGTATGGGTTTGTAACAATGGCATTCAGCGGATTGATCAAGTGCTTACAACTTCTCGGTGGACTTGTCATGCTGTTGCCTCGTACAAGTATGATCTTGATTTTCAAATTTCAAAGGACTTCATTGTTTTTCTTTTTGTTTCTTTTTTTGTAATTCCCTTTCTTTATTTCTCTAAACAGCTTTGTCCTTGGTATATTGTGAAATATGTTATGTTATGCCTGTCTATGGTAGTCTGTTGAAAGATTAAAAAACTAGGCTATATTGATAAGTGCCTGAAAATGATTGTTTCCAAAGCAACTGAGCATTATACTTCTGCAATCCTGCTGTCCAAGATTTTTGCTAAAATCAGAATCAAGCCCTTTCATTTAAATGAGGGAGTTGCTAAATTAAAAAAATTTGTGCGATGCTAACGTGCAATTTGTGTACATGAACTATATAGTATAAACCAATCTTCTTAGAAATAACCCTCTAAAACGTAAAGTTATTCTCTCAGTTTCCAAATTTATAAACATAACATTGGGGAGAATTTGCAAAACTCCATTTCCATAGAGAATTGAATGAAGTTTCCCGAATTTCGACCCCATTGTTCCTTGTGGATCATCCTTATAAAACCCACTACTAAATTTCAGCATTTTCTTTTGTATTTTGGTGTTTTAACGAACATTTTCATAGTTAATATAACTCATCTCGTCATGCTTAACTGACCTTTCCTTAATCTCTCAGTTCAACTCAACTTCCCCCAAATATACTCATTTATATGCAACTCATCTTTCCTCTTAGATTTCTAGTGTAGGCTTTATAGTATCTCATTCTGAATACATTATTCGAAAATTATTTACTCTCTCAATAATCTCAAACCCTACTTTGAAATGGAATCTAGACCATGATACTTATGTATGTGTATCTTTACACTTACTCTCTCAGCTCCATGTTTCTGCCTTGATTCCTTAGAATATGTTATGCTCCTTAATGTGCTAGCTAAGTGAATTTAAATCATTGATTTTGGTAGAATCCTTGTTATTGGATTTTGAATAAAGTGTTCTCTCATTTGCTGGGAACTCTGAGTATCTTGTTCAAGTGTTCTCTAATTATTTTTTCTTCATTTTAAATCCAATTTTCATCTCTCTTCATAGTTGGCAATATATTTATGTAATGAGTTTTTTTTTTGTAATGTATCCTGGCGACCTTAACTAATTGATGTTCTGCTATTTGCAAATTTATTCCTTGCAGAAAAAAGCCAATGACCGCTGCTACTTTTTCTGATGATGGTTCTGTTCTGGCTGTTGCTGCTGACACTGTTATTACATTATGGGACCCTGACAAGAATGTTCTTGTAGCCGTGATTGGGGAGAGTCTCTCGGTGATTCCTTGAAATCCAGACAATCATTGTATCTAACATGCATTAAATATCATGAAAACACAGAAGCATGCATACTCAGGTGCATATAATATGTGCACCTGCATTTATTGCATGAAAACAGATATCTACTCGTCATTTATGGAACACATTGGCATCTCCTTGTAACTCGTAATTTTTTGTTGTAGTCCTTCTCTAAGGAAAAAAGCATCTGGGTCTTTGCTTAGGTCTCTTGCATAGTGTTAGCTTTCTCCTTCATTAAGTTTCAGTTGTGGGCGATGAAATGCTGACAGTAACAAAATAACAGGCCAATTTTGGTAATTTATTCTGTAATTTTCTACAGAATGTTTGGAGGTGATACATATGGGAATTGATATCATGAAAGCTTTGACCCTATTTTTAAGCATGAAAGCTATTTTTACCAACAAAAGAAATACAACAAATTAGTGCCTAAAGAAAACAAATAAAGGAGGACAGATGTATAGTATTGAAATGAATTGCTTTTCTGCACATGGAACACTGTATGTAAGGAATATTAAATGGCATATTACAGCTTTATACCATGGTTCTGCCATTCAAGAGTATCTGTTTGACCACCCATCATTTTGTAGTTTTTGCCCTTCTTAAGTATGTTCATGCAACTTCATGCAGCCAATTCGGACCCTCTCATTTGCTGGGAAGTCCGAGTATCTTGTTTCTGCATCCTGGGGTTCAAAACCACAACTATCTGTTTGGAGCATGTCAAAGCTTTCTTTGTCTTGGTCATACAGTCTTAATGTAGAAGGTGATATCTCTTTCCTTCTGCGATGGAAGTGTGCGTGTGCACGCGCGCACGTGCACTTTCCTGGAATATTAACAGTTTTTTCTTCCTGCCTGAATGTTAGTCACAATTTCTTTTTATACTCTTCTCATGAAAATTTGTCTAATATTTGTCATAAAGTAAAAGGCATGCTTTAAACTTTCTATGATTACTGACATTGAGAACTTCCTGTAAGAAACAAGGCATGTAACACATTGGAAAATATGCATTGTATGTTCTGATGATATGGCCTAGGATTGTGCATTAGTCGGTTAATCTTGGTAGCACAGAAGTAGCTTATGTGGCAACCCCTTATATAAAGCTTGTTTTGTCTTTCCTTTCAGCATTTTGAGTCTTCTCATATATCGCTTTATTCATGTGATGGAAACTTCATACCTTTCCATTGCAATCACCTGCTTTAATCTTTTGTATTTTTATAAATTCTGTCCATCTCTTTGTGCAGTGCAAGAAAGTGACTAATTCCTCCAAATTATCCTGTTTTATTTTATTATTCTGAAATGTTGCTATGGTATAATGAATTTCTTCCATCAATTGCTACATATTCAAGCATCCCTGAAGTTGGGTTTCATTTGTTAGAGCTATGTATTCACTCAAATCTATGTAATGCAACATCTTCTTCTACAAGCTTGGTTAGCTACATAACCTAAGTATAATCGGACATTTTTTGTCTATCGTTGTTATTATTATTCTCGGACAATGCAGATGGAGGGGGTTTCATTTCATATGATAATTAAGTGCCTATAATATCATTCAGCGTTTTATTGGTTGAATTTGACAGTTGGTGCTATGCATGTGTTGTACAGCTGTAGCCAGTGCAGGAGATGCATCTTCTTTTGCTGCATTAGTTATCCTTCCTGAATCATGTAAATCTAATGAATATGATGCAACAATTAGAGCAAGAGATGGAGTGATTTTGTTTTTCAGTGCAGCAAACCCAGTGCCTATGGCTACCTGGTTGGTGAATAAGGTAAGATCAGTTCCTTTACAAGCATGGTTAAATCTAATTGATTTGGTGTCTCCAACAGGTTAATTTTTCCTTTGAAGTCAATGTAAACTAGATGAAGATGGGTTAATTGACATGATGATAGTGCATTTAATCTTTTTCTGTTTTACATTTATTATTGATTTTTTTTCTCACTAGGTCAGTAGCCTGATACACCTCATTGCTCGGTTATTAAAATTGTCTAGATTTTATAGTACTGGTACATTCAAAATTTAGCACCAGACAAGTTTTTATAGTAAATATTTAATTACTAATAACCTCCACCCAGAACAGAAGGATTTACCTACCTAAGAAAATATAAGGTTGGACAGTGTTGCATTGTTTGAGTGATAAAAACATAATTCTTCAAATCAAGAGTTGTTAAATTAGCTAATCATTTACAAGTTGTTGGAGAAAAAATCTTGCACTGGCCGAGTGGTAGTGTAGTTTACCAATACTAAAACTGTAACATGTTTAGCAGGCACTGTATTTTCAAATTTTTTTCTGATGACATAAAGGGAAAAAAAACTACAGTAATTTCTTAATGATTTTGAATTGGTGAACAGAGAAAAGAATATACCATCAAAATCTTCTCCTGCAGCCTTGCCCTTCCCTTTTATGCAGCCTTTGTTTTGTTCATAATTGTGAAATAATGCCTGAAGGTTAATCCTCTGGACCTTGTGCTAGTATCATCAGGGGTTCATCTAATTCTTTTGTATTGGGTCTGAACCAGGCAGCATCCCCATCTCCACAGTTGTACGGATATTATTTATTGCATGCATGGTATATTTGAGAAAATATATAATGCAGCATTTAAATATCTCATATAAAGAATGCTGTGTTTCTGGATAAATATCATGGAAATATCTTCTTTGGAGTATGGTTTAGCCACAATTATTTGATTGGATTTGATAAACTCCTGATTATTAAAAATTTTAGGTGAATTCTGTCTTGAGTTGTGAATTGAAGGATGGAAATTATTATGGATTGATGTATTTGAATTCTGGTTGGAATAAGTGGTTCGTGTATTTTCACTGTGAAAATTCAAAAAGCAAAAGTAAGAATGCTGAGAATTTGAAACATAAAAAATGTAAGCTATTGATTCTGATTAGCTGTAGTTTTTTTTATTGTTATGTTTAATTAATCATGTGGCTATGAGAGTAATAGGAATTATCATTGTGTTATGTAATTTAGATTAAATTGCATATTCTAAGAATTTTTTTGGTGAAATAACTCAGCGTGAAGTTTAGAAGGAAAAAACTCAATCACAAGAATGTAACATTGACAGTAGTTAATTAAAGAATTAACCATTGATTTCTATGCTATTTATATTCTTAAACACATACGTTAGCACACCGTGCAAATAATTGTAGAGAAAGCATTGGACAGTTGAAAATAAAATAATATTGACATTTGGCATTGTTCCATAAGTAGGAAATGCCACTTGGCAGGTAACTTTTCTCTCTAACTTTATTTATTTTATGCATGGACAGTGAACTGTTATTGCAGAATTACTTGGTATTCTGATCAACTATCCACTTATGCAGGCTAAGGGAGGGGCCCTTGCTTTTCTTCAGATAAGTCAATCTTCTGCTGTTGAGAACATGTTCGATGGAAATCCACCTAGAGAGTTGCTTGCATACATAAATGGGGATCATGAGTATGTTCTATTTGATCCAAATGGGAAGGAAGCTCGTGAGCTTGGTGCATTTAGAAGGGATGGTGTGCTTAATATTGAAGAAGCAGGTGAGGCTTCATTGAATTTTCAGATTGTTCATGCTAATCTTATGACTTCAAAATGGCATGTTGAAACTCAACTTTGGCTTTATACATTTGTAATAAATAAGTTTTATGCATAGTTTTCATTTTGGCCTTTGAGCAGAAACTCCTTTAACTTTGAGGGTGATCTCAATTTGAATTCTAATGCTTTCTATATGAATTTAAATCTCCAAGTATTATGATGGTTTTCATTGAAAGCCTAAGGGTTAATTGGTGGCATGAAGTGAAACTCTTTAAGTTTGTGGATTATTTTAATTGAAACTATGTGCACATCAGATAATATTTTTCCTGTAAACTGCATGAGCCTTTGGACAGCAAACTGACTGCTAGGCACTAAGGCACATTATCTAATAACTAATGTACTTGCATGATCCTAAATTTGATGTATAAATTAAAAAAAAATGCAAAATATACCCTCATTAATTTACCGGTTTCATTGTTGAATAGTGGCATATAGTGCATGCTATTTGCATTGCATGCATAAAATGCAATATCAATCATGTCAAGAGAAAGTCGTTTTCTCCCTTTAAAACAACTTTGGATCAATATTATTTAGTAGTTATTGAAATGCCTTCACTGGAACTACTTTAATATAATCAAGTAGGGTATAGATTGTGACATCCCTTTGGATTCTTTCTTACTAAAGGATAATTTTGATGGTCTCTGGAAGTGATGAGAGAAGAAAAGCAACTTTGTGGTTGTAATTCTCTTTTGAGGTCTTTTTGATACCATTTGTTTTATGTAAATGACTATTATCCTACATTGTGTGAGCATTTTCTCTATTTTCAGTTATAACACACTAATTACTGCATGAGAACAATAATAAATTAGTAGATAACATGCATCAAGGAATTTAACAAGCAGTTTCTTTTTCTTTGTTATTGTCAGGGAAACTTGGGTATGCATCTATTTATGGAGAGCTACCAGAGTTCGATATGAAAAGAACTCATACTACTACAGTTCCATCTGTACCATCTGAGAGGCCATGGAACACCATATTTAGCGGGTCGTCACATAATCTTCCACCCTTAACCAAGCTCTGTTCAGCATTTCTGGAGTCATTACTGGAAAAGAGGACTGCTGTTGTGGAGTGACATTAAAGAAAGAGGATGCCAATATTTGGACATGAAAAATAGTCAACATTCATGCACATACAACAGCAAAATAGAGCTTAATGGGTACATTGGCATTTTGTTGTAAATATCCCAGATTAAAATGTATGTCTCGTAATTCTGTGAGGATATGAATCAAACTGAGAGCCTAGTATTAGGCTTCAGAAATTTTTGTAGGAACTGTGTCATGAAACCCAGTAATTAATTGCAGGGAATCTTCCTTCAGGTTTAGCTTCAAGGCAGAGGTTACAAAGATACTCATGCGTGCTTCCAATGGAGGGGATTAGAAATTGTTGTAACAGTTAATTGGTAGGATTGAAATGTCATCTTGGTGATCAACTGTGACTTGTCCTATATTCCTTAGACATCATATTTCCATTCATGTTCCCCTCAAAAAAAAGAAAAAAAATTTCCTTTCATGTAATGAAATATTTTTGTTCCGATTTGTTTTTTGAGAAGCAATATTATGTTCTACTTCATTTATTCTTCTTTAGATATTTTCTTATAATTCAAGCAAAATCTTGAATTTCCACAAGTGTACTGTATTAGTTTACTATATTTTTTTAGGTGTTCTAAAATTATATTTTAGTTTCTAATTTTAGATGTTAGTTATCTTGCTAATAATTATAGGAAAGATTTAATATATTATATCATTAATTTAAATAATAATATAATATATAAGATACTAATTATATATGTAGATGATTTTATATAAACAATAATAAACAAAACACACGAGGAAAAAAATTGTGAATAAGAAAAGCAAATAAACAATATTGACAGTTCATTTTAAAATAAAGTAAATATTTAGTCACTCACAAAATTTAATATCCACATTTAATTTTTGATCTTTTATAGTAGAGTGAAAGACATGCATGTTAAATTTTTTAACTGAAGGTTGTTCATTTTTTACTTCCATTTTTCTATATATTATTTTGTGGAATAATAAGATATCATATAAATTTATAAAATTTATGGTTGATTTTTTTTTTCTTTAACATGAAGTTATGGTTGATTAGCATAGGAGGAACAAACTAATAACTGTCACATGGTTCCACCCAGCATCAACTCACTATGTATATACAGCATTCATTATTTATAATATCATAATTAATATATATGATCCTGAATTAGTGGTTCTTGAACACCTATACCAATGTGATAACAATCCTTTTTTTTTATTTAAACCATATGTGCTAAGTGCTAACTATCTGATATCAATCATTCCTGCCAAAGTTACTTCTCTAACTAAACTAACTAAATTTGTTTGTCAGTTGTATCTAACAAAACCAACCAAATTGTTTTTTTTTTTTTTTTTAAATATTTGAACCCACCGAATTGTTTGTTAGCGTTAAGGTGGCAACTGAGAATCCACTTTTCGGTCCATTTTAAATTCGACAACATTATGCTATCTCAATAAAAATAAAAATTTTCTAAAGCTAAATATTATCCCCTCAGCTCAAAGTCAAACATATCATTCGCTTGCATTACGTTTCCTTTAAAAAAAATTCTTTTGCTCAAAATACTAGAGTAGCAGCACTATTAATTATTTTTCTCTCGTCTAATGTCATCTAAGTAAGTTACTTTCTTTGTAAAATCAAACCGGACTGACCGGTCTGATCAGTTAAATTAAGAATCAATTAATAATTTAGTTCAATTTGTATATATTAAAAATAAATAGTTTAGAAACCAATTAAAACCAGTAAATTAATAAAATCAAACCGACCCATTCAATCCCTCTTTTATTAAAAATGAATATTTGATCAAGTAAATCTTAACAAATAAATATTGTAACTTTATTAACCTTTTAAACACTAAATTTTTCAAAGGTTTTGATTTATAAATTAACATTTAATAATATTTTATTACTTTTTAATAGCTAAAATTTTTACATTAGTATTATTTTAAAACAATATTACATTTTTAATGTATTATTATGTGAAATTTTAGTATGTAACAGAAATTATTTATGTATCTATTGTTTAAAATAAATGACCTTTATGATAATTTGTAAGTTAGTAATAAATAGTTCGGGAAACTAATATTCTTTTTTTTTTTTTTTTAATCAGCAGTCCAGTCAGTTAAATCAAAAATTAATTAACTAATCATCCGATTTTTCTTTTGATATGATTTTAAAAACACCGGTAAATTTTATAGAAAGAGCTCACAGCTCAAACCTTTATATATTACTAACAAACCAAAAGAAACATACTATATATACTTGTAAGAAAACGGAAAATGAATTCGTGATGCTTTCTTTTTTCAATTTAATTATATCATTAATCAAATAATTATTATGGAACAAAGCTTGCAAATATTTTGAGATGTTGTGAAAATTTATGTACAATACATCGATGGGTCAATCAGGCTTGGCACTCTTAAAAAGAAAATATCCCACAAAACTACTATTAACAATAGTCCAATAAATTAATTTAAGCAACTGGTTTAGTAGCTAATGCAACCATTATACCTCTATGCCTGCCTATATAATATATATGTACGTAATGCGTCCAAGTTATTGGTTACAAAATAGGCAAAACCATCTATT